>JAKOGI010000603.1:247500-437500 GCA_029747015.1 Carnegiea gigantea
AAAATACTTCTTCTCTATTCCGTGCTCCATCAATATTTAAGATGTAACCAATTTGGCTAATTGGAGTAAGACTTATTTCTTTAAAGGATGCGGCTTTATTTGGGATAAACCCAAAAGAAAAGTTGTTGTATGTCCTATTGCAATGTATCTGGGTCTCATAAAATGAGTTTTTCTTTGAGAAGATTCACCAAATTCTTTAGTTTAGAAATAACATTGCTTCCTAGATTGGACTTGATTTCGTTTATGTTCAGTTCTTCTCCAATCTTATTGATTTCACTGTTAGCTACTTATTTTCCATATTCTTTATCCGGTTATAGCCTAATTTATTGTAACGGAATAACATTAAGATCCTCTAGTTTAATTAGGTTCATCTGTTGATATATTTATTCTTCTAACTGGATATTACTTATTTCTTCATTATCGTCAGATAGGACTTCTTGTTTGTCCACTATTGCACTCATGATTTTTTTAATTCTTCTAAGTTTGTCCTATATCAAACATACTTTTGTAGTTCCTCGAGATTGTACTGCTCATATTCCATCCTCTTCTTCTTTCTCTACCTTTTTGGATGATTTTTCAGTTAATTTTTCTCCTACTTCTTTTGGTTTTGCAAAGTAAATGAATTTTTGTTTTTTAGGTTTTGGAGATTGTATTTTATGCTAAAATGGAGTGCTACCACTTAAATTAGATTGTTCACTATGTCTAATTTCGTTAACTAGAGAAAGATGTTTATAGGCAATTGCTTCTTTATCTCTTTACTTTGGTTTTGACTTTTACTAATTTTGCCTTTAATTTTAAACTTTATAAGTGATAGTTTAATTTTGGTGCTATTAATGTGGTTCCTTCATGTGAGTGGACAATAAGTATATAATTAAGAATAGAACAAGTAAACGATGATTCAAGCATTAATGGTAATTAATTATCTTAATTAACTATTCATTACTTAATTATCTTAATTATCTTTGGTCACGTGGCTCTTATACCAGTTGAAAGGGACTTGAATAGTGCTTATGAGAAGAGATTGGACATTTGTAGAATTAAAATTTTTGAAAGTAATTTTAAGGATTGGGGTTAAAAATACAAATTTCAAAAAGTTTAGGGTACAATAAATACGGAGGGTACCTAGAAATTTAGTTACTAAAGTTCGAGGTCCTAAAATATTTACTCCAACAACTCAGGCCTAGAATTATTATGCCTCATACTTTATGTTACCTAAGGATTAGCTTCTCAAATAAACGTACTGGGCTTTAGCTCATTTTTCGAAATGTTTTTGTGCTTTCTGTTTTTGGTAAAGAATAAGTAAATAGTCCTCTTCCTAACAATCCCGAAGCAAGTAAGAAGGTGAAGAAAGGCTTCGTGTCTTTTGGTGTTGACGCCATTAGTTGGTCACAGTGGTGTTTGTCATAGCATGAAGACCAGATAGGAGTTCATGCTGGTTATATTTTGAATAAGCATGCCTAACATGGAGTAAGAAGGCACTTAATCTAGTTATATTCCCGTTATTTAAAGTTAAATTGTGTTTAGAGTTGACTTGAATGCTTTCGGCTTAATGGGACGTGTAAACATGAAAGTACTTCAGTTTAAAGTTGTGCAATTGCTATATAGCCGTAGCCGACTTATGATGATGTAATGCCTCTAGTCATTAAGACATCCACTGCAACCATAATATTAAATGATTCAGATTAGGATAATTAAGTAATTAAGGATTGAAGGAGTTGGAGGGGATACTTAGTTGAGTATCCGGAAAATTTTGACGAGTTCAAGGCCCTTTTGTCAGTTAAGAATCATAGCATACTGATGCTTATTTCCTAGAAAGCTTTTATTGATGAGCGCAAATTTACCTTAAATCATTTGTAAGGGCATTTCATCCCCATACTCTAAGTGTTGCTATTGAGTATGCATGATGCCATGAGGAAATTTTTTATCCTCTCAAATTTAACCTAGACAAACCCTTTAAAAGCATCCTTTCCTTTCAAACCCTTTGCTTCCAACTCCTAACTCCACTAACACATACAATTCATAAAACAACTTATTCAATACCCATATAATCTATGAAACAAACCTCTTTCCTAAAACTTTCCCAACCTAGACTTACACCCAACATCCAAAACTAGTAGACGCCTACTGGTTCATTCCAGCGTCAGAAAATGCTTAGAAGTGGTGTTGACTCTATGAGTCACATATTAATTTTGATCACAACTAACAATGGGAAAAGCAATTATATATGAACTATTTTCCATCGAATATTTAATTACTTCTCTATTTCATGTATAATAGTTTTATTGGTCCAACTTATTAGATTGGCTAAATATTTTAGATATATATATATATATATATCATTTGGTGGCAGTACTTTCAATGACATAAAATGCATGAGCTAAATGAATCTGACTGCATGAGATTTAAATTTTGAATTTGAAATCTCTTTATTACTGGATAGGATCATAGACATAACCTCCTTACTATTTTATGAGATAGTATAGATTTTATATCATCTTATAATTTAGAAAATCATACCTCAACATTGAAGTATGTTGGATATTATATTTTGTGGGATATTATCACAATAGATATTCGAGAGATATATTATATGATTCAAGATTAAATTGATAATCATATATTTGGAATATTCTAGAATATTGGTTTTATAAGTCAAGGATAATAATGAATTAATCACATGTCATATTGTCTTTAACATATCTTTAAAATACTTTGTTGAGTTTAATTGTGTAAAAATCTTATCCTAATTAATCTTATGTGATTTGTCATATTGTTGTTGATAGTTATTCTTTGAAATGAATCAATTATTTATATAATTGATATGAGATCATATCTTTAATTGGTCATGGCTTGAAACATCCCATGACCAATCATTACTGATCCATTCTTCATCTGATTGACAAAAACAAAAGACTCCTTATTGCACAACTTGTGATCATATCAAGAGCATTTTCTTGTCTTGCTTATTTTTATTAAAATGCAAATTAGTTTAGAAAGGGCAGTTCAAGGGCATAAAATAAGGAAACAAATTATTCAACTTGAAAATCTTGTGAGTGGAAATTACAGCAAACATGAATAGTTGGTGGAAGATTACATATAAATAGAGATGTAAGAAGCTAGTCAAATGCACTAATCAAGTGATCAAATATTTATTTACAAATTGCAATCCTTATTAATTGAGTTATTGTGTTTCTAAAGTTGTATTGAGATAAAAATAGTGTGGTGAGATAAAAAGTAGTATTAGGACTGGGATGTAGCAGTTGTGTGGTCAACTTGCCCAAACTTAAATGAACAGTTTGATTTAAGAGTTTGGTTCTTAAGAGTGGGGAGACTTTAATGTATGGTAAGTAAGTCATCCTAATAAGAGAAGAAGAGAATTGAATCACAGAGTTGAATAACTCTTGGATGGAACTTGAGCCTAATTGAGGTCCAAGTTCATTAAATATGATATTGCATTATCTACATTTAATTACCGAATTTGGTTTCGTATTTATTCAAATTTTTTGCAATCACTCTATTCTCCCCGTCTAGGAAGATCTGAACTTTCAGATGATTAAAGGCCTTCACCATTATTATGAGCAACCATTTGATTAAGGTCACAAATTTAGTAGGACGGGTACTCAACTCTTCTTGTAGACATTGCTGACAGTGAAGGATGAAATTAAGGACACTGGCAGTTGGAAGGGTAAAAGATTTGTTGTTCTTGTGAGCCATATAATTTTTAGTGAATGTCCGAAGTGCCAATTATAGTTACCAAACTATGAAAATAATAGGGTCATATGGGAAGGAACCCTTGCATATTTTATTGGACTTAGAAAGCACTCACTATTTTTGCAACTAGCTACGACTTGGGATATACTATTGAAATAATTACAGTTATCTAATAATATGTATGCATCAATTTCTTTAGAATTCATAGGAGACAACCTTCTGTTCTAGAACACTTCTCATCCCCCTTGGAAGCTGTGACATATGATCATCAGAGTCTAATGGTAAGCACTTTGGTATAGTCATTGGGGTTTCAAGAATCTCCACATGAATTCTCTTACAAGGAAACAATCATTGTTTGAGGGGGTTTCAGTCTAAAACAGTGGCTACGTTGGGGAAAGAACTATTTGCGTGTGGTACGTCAGACTCCTATTACTTCATAGTGTGATCTTTGCTCCTTCCAAAAACTAAACTTAGGTATTAGGTCCATCCTTGTCTGCAAATACTTGAGTTGTTTTGATGACATTTTTTTGTGACTCAAAGGCGTGATAACCCCTTGGAGGTCATTAAGCTAAGATACCACTAAAATCTGGTTCACGTACTGCCTATGAACAATAAGCCTTACGTAAACCTCTTAAGATGAATGGATGTTATTAGGCTTTTGGTTTAAGGAATGCTGGAGCAAGATATTGTACTAAAGGCTTTGCAGGCCGGGGGCTCGATCTTACCTCTATGATTACTTTGTAGTGAGTGTTTAGGAAAGTTCCAACTATGTTAAGGAAAGTTCGGATTATGCAAAACTAAGTAGAGTCACCTCCATATTTAGGAAAATCCAAAAATATTTTGTAAAAGACCTTTAGAAAACAATTCCCATGACCTTGAATAGGATTGACTTGACTCAAAGGCAACTAATCCATAGTTGGGTCTAGGGCAAGATAGCTAATGGTATGTATGCAAATATGCCCACAGACATCACCCATTCAACATGACCTTTACTAAGAATTCAAAGGAACATCAAATCCCTAAACTCCATATCTAGTTTCATGCAAGTTTGATCTTGTACTGATTTAGCACATTAAGATGCAATCTTTTCGGTGATATCTTTGAATAGTTATGTTACTTGCTAGAAAAGTGATAAAAGAAAGTGGTAGATTTAAGTTGACCACTTAGATTAATCACATAGTATTACATTTGCATAAGTACAAAGGATAAAAATCAAGGTGGATCAAATAAGGATATGATGGAGCAAAAAGTAATAATAAGAAGCAAAGTAAAGAACAAAGAAGAGAGCTAATTTATTAACTTGTTTTAGAGCTCACAACTCATTTGGGTTCAGTTTGGTGTTGGGGCTCCTTCAAACTTTGAATCAAAGTGTGTGGGAGGCTGGAGAGGCTAGTCCAAAGTATTTTTTATATAAGGGAAGGGAAGTTTTAATTTATTTTATCCTTTTTTTGTTTAACAACCAATTCAACCAACAACTTAAACTGACAGTTGAATGTTTAGGAATTAGTTTTATGGTCTAACATGCACCTTCATGTGAATGCTTTTTTTGGGCTTGAAGTGTGAATGTGGCAAATGCTCCCTATACATTGTGAAACAATTCAACATGGGAGTGTTGAGATTCGAACATGACATGCCTCTCTAAGAAACGCTCTGACATTGTGTTTAAGAATCAACTCAACCAAAGGGTAAAACTGATGGATAAAAGCCTATGAATTGGTTTTATACTCTCAAATGATTTGTATCTCTTTGAGAATCTATTTTGGAAGAGTTTTTGCTAAGAGAATTAAAGAAGAATGAGAGATAAATAATCTAAAAAGAAAGGCGACCTCTCTCGGAGGGGAAGAAGATAAAAAAGTCAGAGCAACGGAAATCTCTCGCATGGTAAGAAGATAAGAGAATGCGTTGATGTGTGAATGTATCTCTAGGGAGAAGGTGTGATCCTCTTTTGTACTAGTTAGGTTGAGAAAAAAACCTTCATAGGGTTTACAGAAATAGAAGAGTTGGTTCCCTAGGTCAATTAGAGGAAATGATCATGCACAAAAATCCAAGCTGAGATAAGCTCGCTTTAGCTGTCGAGCTAAAGCTGACATCTTGCTGTTGATACCAGGCCAATGCCTCTAGGCCTGGTTTGGTACCACTGAGGTCAAGCATATGGTAGTCAAGACCCTGCACCCTAGAAACGATTGCAGGAAAACAATTCTTGATAGCCTACTCCTCACACACAGTGACACGCCCCTGGCCTTGGCAATATTAACTATAAGTAGTATGAGCATTGACATTTAATTGATAGTAAGAGGTAAACAGTAAGCGATACACTATTGTTCGTAAACGCGAAAATAAACATGCTTTTACTAGCTACATAACCCACTAACTGCAAATTAGTAAGCTTAAAGGATTTTGAGCGACTTTTCGTGAATTAAAAACCAAATAAATTTAATCGGAATGACTTTTCCAAAAATTATAGATTACAATTAATATTCTCCCCACCCTAAAAATGAAAAAACTTAAAAGAAATTCTTCGATTGTTGTTCACTAATAGGGGCGAGGCACTATTAGGGCCATAAGAGGTTGTGACCTCCTGCATCCAAAATCTAAAATAATTTGCATAAATAATGCTCATGGATACATAGAACACAGTTGGCAATGTCTATGCATTGCTTCTCATAAGTTTTGTGTTCAAGTTCCATATAATGTTGTTCATTAATTCCTTTTTTGTGCATTGTTTGAGTTCGGCTACACATCGCCCTTTTAAGCTGCCATATAATCATTGAAGCCCTCTTTTCTCCATAGTAAGACCTCTTTCGATTTTAATTTCTTCTATTCTATTTTTCTGTATTTTCTAATCTTTAAATAGTAAATCTCACGTTAAACCTTAAATCACACTGTGTTTAGTCCAAGAACTTGTGAACAACATTTACTTTGCAAAACCGGCCACATTAACGGCCACAGTAGTGGCAGAGCTACTAAGGGGCAATGGGGGTCAATTAACCCCCCAGCTTTTCGGGAAAAAAAATCAAATGTGGAATATTCTGTGGAAACAAAAAATAGATATATATTAATCAGTTCTTAGATATTTCACAAAAGAGTGTATAGCAGACTAGCTAGCTACTTGTTGCTCCATGTGGGAAGTCATGAGTTCGACTCCTTGTTGCACCCCTTCTGTGTAATTTATTTTTTGAATCTTTTTAAAGTCTGCCAAACGACGAGATCATATTTTACTTTCAGAACGTGAGATCTCATCGATGATAACTTTCTTGAATGTATTAGATATGCACTTCATTTTTAGAACTATTAAAGTTTATGCTATCTGCATTATTAATCTCGTCCTCTTGCTTTGAATCCCGACTCCGCCCATGGACCACAGTGGTGATTCTTGTCACTCTCATTTCACATTGCATGGTTCACATTTTCTCTTTATCTATAAATCCTCCCCCCCCCCCCCGGGGTCACAACAATGTGCCATCTCTCCTTCTTGCCCTCTGCTCCCCCATCCAGGCAAATAGGTAATTAAGATTAAAATCCACCCTTATAAACTTGTTGGTCAGAAGAGGTCAACTAAACTATACAAACAAATTTCCACGCAGGAACGCCTTAGATTATTTTCTACATTCATTCCAATTATAGCTCAACCGTATTTATCTCTCTCTCTCTAGGATTCAGAATTTTATGCATGGCGATGTCTGAGGATAGCATTGAAGCCCTAGTTGGCAGGGTCAAAGAAACAATACGGAAGGTCAACGGCGAAGATGTTGATCCAAGTTTGTTTCTCTCTCCTTCGGCTTACGACATTGCATGCCTAGCCATGGTCCCAAGCTCTGGGGAGGAGAGAGAAACAAGGGCAATGTTTGAGGGTTGTTTGAATTGGATTTTGAAGAACCAGAAGCAAGAAGGGCTTTGGGGAGAGCAAGATTGCAATGGCCATCCAACCATTGATTCTCTCTCCTCAACCCTAGCTTGCATGGTTGCTTTGAAAACATGGGGTGTTGGCCATGATCACATGCAAAAAGGTAATTAACCTTGAATTTTACAGTCAATAATCCTTAGTCGACTGTGAGAAAACGTAAGTACATGTAACGCAGTTAACAGGAATTGATAATGGACTATTAGTTGACGCTTTAGCTAAGTTTACATGCTCAAAACTTTCTTCCTTATTAAAGCCAGAAACAAACTACATGCTCATTTTCGTGTTTACAAACAATAGATTACTTTTAATATAACTCACAAGATATTTACTCGTACTCTATTTTTATATTAAACGCAAAACAATAAATCATTAATCAATATTCATAACTAAAATGTACAAAATTTTTAATGTTAAAAATACTGCCTTATTCGCATATGAGTGGAATATGAGTATTATTTTTTTACTCTATATACATAAGCAAACTTAAAAACACTTAAAGCCCAATGATGTGAATATGAGTACTATTTCTTAGAAAGGACTTAAATGTGGGTGCAACTAAATCAACTCCAAACTTGCCTCATCTCCGCCCCCTAGTGATCGTATTCAAAGTCACATCCCCTTAATGCTTCTAGGTTATGATGATACTTGACCTTTTTTCTTTTGGCTTTTGCTTTGGCATTTAACGTTACTTACTTGTTAATCAAGTACATGAATTATTTTACGGTAAATTTTTCAGGGATGGCTTTCATAAGTTCAACTTCAGCAAAGCTTCTTAAGAATGAGAGAGAAGATAACTGTGTCAATTACCTCGTTGGTTTGCCATAGTTTTTCTAGCAATGGTTGAACTCGCACAACGTAATGGCCTGCAACTTCATTTTTCCAGATGACGTTGTTGAACCAATTATGTGTAAAGTTTTGATGATAACAACCCAAATGTACCGGTCTATATGCTATTATGCCATGCTTGAGTTCAGGTTGCAAACACCCTGGAGATCAGTTCGAAGGAGCTTGGAACATCAAAAGTGGAATATGTTCACAACATCAACAAAGTACAGGAGTCTTAGAGTCTTAGTTTAATCATTGATGGTATTTGTCTAGATTCTTGTTAATATGCCAATGAGAAAAACTTGACTTGACACTCACTTTGAAGGAATTTATTATGCCACTCAGAACACTGCTCAGAACAAGTTGAGCGATTAGGACTGCGGCGTTCTGAGGGCAACATATACAACTCGTGTTTTAAAATTTTCAAAGAGTTTTTCTAAATGACAAAATTCCTACAATATTTAAGATTGCTTTTCTGATAACGTTTTGTCTAGAAAAGAGTTATTTCCTAAATAAATTTGGTTTTTCTAAAAAGATATTTTCAGAAGATTCTATCTTATCTTTTAAGATATGATTTCCTAAAAGGATATTATTGAGAAATTTAATTTCTATTAGGATACTGAGTATTTTTGGGAGTTATTACAAAAATCAAATACCTTTTTGTGAGTATAAAATCTCTTACCTCTCAACACTATGGTTCATGGTTGTTCAAGGTTAAAAATCGAGTTTTCTATGAGCTTATTTTTCTGAGTGAAAAACCTTCAAGGAGTGTGCTGAATTGAGTTGTCTCTATTGACAATAGGGATTGTAATTGTACCTTGCATTCAACTTGGTTAGAAGCATTTAACGTAAGGTATTTTTTTCTATTCTTTTCTGTCATCTATGAAGTTTAGAGTGTGTCCAAGTCTTGAGAAGACTTTAGACGTGTTGGGTGACTAGCTCGCAGGTGGAGACCAGTTACTTGTGTATGCAACGAGGGTCTCGGGGAGACTAAGTTACATGGGTGACGTAGTCACGAGTGTTACAAAGTGTAACGAATTTAGCCTGTGTTAGTAAAAGTCTTTGCTGAAATCCTACTGAGGTAGGTCGTGGTTTTTACACCTTAATTGGGTCAGAGGTGGTTTTTTCACGTAAAAATATTATGTCTTCTTTATTTTCGCATTCTGTTTTGTTTCTGCCTCACAGCAAACACCTCTTCAACCAGTTCTCACGAGTATTCTGAAACAAAACGAAAAAGTTAGAAGACATGATTCACCCCCCTTGTGTCCTTGTGAGCCTTGAATTCTAATAGACGTTCAAGAAGTCATCACTGATGTACTCCGCCAACATCAATGCATCCTCAAGACGTATGTAAATATTTTCAATCATCCTTCGCTTACCTTATTGAACATGTTAATTAAATTAGATGGACTTTAAGACCCGATTTGGGCCTCCGAAAATATTAGGAAAAACAAATTTAGTAGGACAAAAATTAGAAGGAAGAAAAACTGGAAGGAATTTTTCTTATCTTGCTTGAATTAATGGGACAAAAATTGGATTAACAGGACAAATGTTCAACACCAATAAAATAGAGCGTGGCAAATTAGAGCAAATTTATCAAATAAAGCTGAAAGTAATACATAAACAAGTAACTAATCAGTCTACACCTTATTGAAGATCAAGTGAGAGAGAGAGAGAGAGGAGTGACAAGGAACGTAATAAGGTCCGCCATTTGACATTGTTGACAATTAAGAAGGATTCCTTGACCCAAGATGCCAGGGCCAGCTGCAAAAAGGGGCGCTGGAGAGGGAGAGAGTGGGAATGTCGGGGCGTGTGCAAAGAGTAGGGAGAAAACTGATGGTCGGGCTTCGCAAGTTCATAATTTTCCCAAAATTTTTCTCTTAAATTTTCGAGGAAAGTTGCACTGATTTATCAAATAATTTTCTTAAGTCCAAATAGTCATCCAAAAAAAAGGACAAAAATGCTACAGTTGAACAAATTTACAATATAATTGCACTCATATTACCATGTTTGATTATATGTTCATATTGATGAATTATGTTTGCTAAAAACTATATAACCATGATTGTATTATAATATTAATTGCAATATATTATTATAACATTATGTCCAACTAAACACAGCACGGGTTTGCGCACTGAGATGCAGTGGAGAGGAATTATTCTCACCATCTGCCATCGCTTACCTACTTGGAAGCCTTGCCTGCAACGTATAAGATTCACAATGAAACAATACTTGAAAATCTAGATGAGGATGGTTCCTTATTCCGGTCACCATCAGCCACTGCAGCTGCATTTTTAGCCACAGGAAACCACCAATCCCTTTCATGTCTTCTTCGTCTTCTGCCAAGTTGTACTACAGGAGGTTAGAACACTTTAAAATTAGATTAAATTACTTTTAGGCAGTGTTTAGTTGCGGGAAAAGTAATTTTTTCAGAAAATAGTTTTTTAATTTTTTGTTTTTTGGCACAACAAAAGATAGATAACTATTTTTCAAGAAAAATGATTTCTCCCCAATGGAAGAAAATTATTTCCTTTTTGAAAAAGGAAGTTAATTTTCTTCCTTCAACTCTTTAAGATATGGTTAGCCGAAATTTAGGTGCAAAATTCAATTTCAATAGTTTGGATCGAAACTTGACTATCCGATGGGAATGATTAAAATAAACTCAAATTTAGATTTTAAGCTCAAATTTCTTGCATTTGGTCAATATTTATCTCTGCCACGAGAATTTAATTAACATTTTTTGCAACTAAAACAATTCAGTTGACTCATTACTGAAAAAATTTCAACGGTTTATATCGAAACTTTATCATCAGATAGAAAGTATTAAAATAAGCTTAAATTCATATTTTGAACTCGACATTCTTTGATTTGGTCAATATTTATATACATAACAATAGTTCAATCAATATTTTTTGTCACTTAATCAATACAGTCAATATTTTTCACCACTAGAATAATTTTAACAGTTTGAATTGAAACTTAATCATCAGATACGAAGGATTAAAATATGCTCAAATTCAGATTTTGAGCACGACATTCCTTCATTTGGTTAATATTTTTCACCATCACGATAATTCAATTGATATTTTTTGCTACTTAAATAATTTGGTTAATTTTTTTTTATCACTAAAACAATTTCAATGACTCATATTAAAACATGATTATCTGATGAGAAGTATTCAAAAAACTCAAATATGAATTTTAAGCTCAACATTTCATCCTGTGATCAACATCTCTCTTACTACAACCATTCAGTCAATATTTTTTGCCATTTAAAAGATTAATTTGATGTTTTTCTTTTTTTTTTGAAAAATGATTTATCTTGTACCAAACAGCGAAATATGCAATATGATAATCAATTTTTTTTGGAAAAGATTTTTTCACATAAAATAATTTTTCTGAAAAGCTATTTTCCTTCAAACAAAACACTGCCTTAATAAATGAGGTCTCTTATCATTGCTTGTTGGTTAATAATAAGCCCATTCAAGCAACATACATATTGTGCAAGGATCATGAGCTAAAGGGGATCAATATGTATATCATACTCATGGGAGCACATAACCCCAAGAGCCACATTGAAAAATATATATTAAAATATTAATATATGATAAATACATATGTGAAAATATATATACGTAGGAAATGAGAGTATGTGCTTCTGAGAGCACATATAAAATTACCAAAGGTGATAAAGAATTAACGTGGGGGAATAATTGAATAAGACTTGATCTGACGATTTGTTTTTTACCAAAAATCGCCCAGAATGAAAATGAGACAAACAAGTAAAAAGTATAGTGATTGCATTATATTAAAATAATTTAAGACCTTTTATTGTGATACTACAAATTAGACACGAAAAACTAAGTTAAAATGACAAACTGAAATAAATAAATTATAGAAGTGGCAGAAAGAAATTGTGGCGTTTAATATATACATTCAAACTTATAGTTTTATGGTCTTATATTCATTACTTCTCCTTTCTTTTCTAAACATGGCATTAGTGTCCAGATAAAATTACTAGCTTAGGATCGCCCTTATTTAATGTGGCATTGGGAAAAATGTAAGTTTCATACCATGTACTATTTAGATTTCTTAAATATATAGGGATACCAAATGAAATATAGGTAAACATAATGTCTAACATTAAATATGAACCGAACAACTTCAACGTACAATCAATTATCCAACATCTAATATAAGTATACGATCCGAGCCTAAAAGCTGGATTTTAACATAGATTTGTGTTTGGACATTGCTTAACTTACAGCAAGTTCGTTTGACCAAACATTGAATGCCAGCAAAATCAATATGAACCAATGGCTTGAGTAGAACTAGAATGAAATCGAAATCTCATCAAACTAGATATCGTCCTCACTAAAATTAAGACATTCTGAATCAGAACAGAATAATTTATTTGTTAGATCCACTCACATTTAACCCTTCTGTCCCTCATTTGAACGAAAATTTCAACGACCCCAAACAGTATACTTAACCTGACCAAATTTTGGA
Source organism: Carnegiea gigantea (assembly GCA_029747015.1). NCBI lineage: Eukaryota > Viridiplantae > Streptophyta > Magnoliopsida > Caryophyllales > Cactaceae > Carnegiea > Carnegiea gigantea. The sequence goes on from JAKOGI010000603.1 coordinate 260,453, forward strand.
TGGACACAAGACTTGGACTCTTAGGCTATGTTTGGATGAGGCGTAGAGGGGGAGTAAGGGAGGATAAAGGAGAGTAAATACTTTTCTTAATCCATGTATGGGAGTAAGAATGGGAGAGTAAGGAGGAGTAAGGAGGAGTTACTCTTACTCCTCTTTACCCTCCTCAACTCCTTGTTTCCCTACTATCCAAAATGGGGTGTAAATAGGGGTAAGAAAGAGCACAATATAATGCAATTACATATTTGTCTTCGTAAATCTAAATATAATATATTTTAATATATTTTATAAGGGCATATGTGTCTATTCCTTCATCTACTCTTGTGTACTCTCCTATTCTCCCAAATAAGGATAAGTCCTTTGAGCTTGGATCAAATAATACAACAATGAATCCAGTCTAAACTGCTGAGAGAGGAAAAACAAAAGGATAATCAAATAATACACAATAAATTGTTTTCCTCAATCTATCATCAATACAAAATTATTGTTTTAGGTATGCTGATCAAACGGTTCGATTGGATTCAGTTTAGTTTGTGTGAATTCGATCATTTATACTTTTTGATTAAATGTCATATTGAACTCCCAATTTTTCATGCAAATTTAGACACGGTTATTTTGTATTGTCATATCCCTTTTACACATTAGAAATTAAGAAGAGAAATGGACCAATTTTGGATACAATTGAGTGCACTAGTTATGATAACCATAGCAATGTAAGGATGATGTCCATCTATTATGTTGTAATAGAGGTTACCCACGAAGTAATATGTTACATCAATCTATTATATTATAATGATTAGTACTTTCTTCATTCATGCAGTTCCCCTGATTTATCCCATAGACGAGGAGTTCATAAGGCTCTATGTGGTCCATAAAATTCAACAAATAGGGTTATCAGAGCATTTTTCCAACGAGATTAAGGAAATCTCAGACCGCATCCGCTGGTAAATTCATACACACCTTTTATATATATATATATATATACACACACACACACACACATACACACATACATACATATATATACATATACAGGAAAAACTATTTTTCTCCACACTTAAAATTGTATTTGCCCACTGATATATGTGCAGCAGGTATTCTTCGCCGCACTTAAGCTAAGCGTGCCGATTGAAAGAGTGGTGAAATATTCCCCGCACTGGATATCCGTGGTAAGGGTTACGTTTCCCACACTTACAAGCATGGGGAATGAAGTCTTTCCCCACTTATGTATATGTGGGTGTTGTGTTGCGCATATAAGTGTGGGGAAATTTGGCTCATTGTGAACATCTACGCTCCTTGTCACTGCTCTTATAAATGTTGCAACTTGAACCTATTCAACTAGCTTTTAAACAGCTAACTAACTTTTGAACGAATTCGTAAATAATTTGGCGGGAACTTTTTTAACAACTTTTGGCGCCTTCAATAATTTTTCAATTTTTGGTAATAATATAAACCTTCAAAAATTAAAATCTTGAGCATTGTAACGCATATATATATATATATATATATATATATATATATATATATATATATATATATATATATATATATATATAAGCTATAAAATTACAAAAATAATACGACAAAATCATAATAATTATTGGAATAATTGTTGCTATCAAGAATTCACAAGTACTGTAATAGTAAAATAGAAATGAAGTATCCCGGATGCATCCTAAGAGTGAAAATATGTTCTAAGAATGTGACATAAATACATAGCCAATAAGCAAGAGTTTCTCAACTAAAATCCATGTGTAACGTCTAAAATGGGAGAATGGAATCAAGGGCCAACATTTCCTCCATTTCTTGTCTCTTCTTGTTGCACATTTCTCTTGGTTGTGACCTAAAAATACCAAATCAATCCATTAGAATAAATATCATTCCACATTGTAGAAATTAAAGCAAACATCAATCATCTTGAAAATAAAAGACATTGTTATATACTGCAGAAAGAAGTGATACACTTACAAGTGTAATTTCGTCCAATTTTTCACGAAGCACCATATCTAACATACTTGGTTCAGCCTTACGTTTGCAAATTCCCATAGCCTACAAGGAAGATGAAAATAAAAAATTAGAACTTAGGAAAAAAATATGAGTTCCGTGTTCTCTAAAGAACGATATTAGAGAAAAATAATTTTAAAAATTGATAACAAATAATTAAAACCTCGAAAAAAAATATTGCAATTTGTACCACTTCCGCTAGGTAGAAAACAATGAGTTCCTTCTTCTCTAAAGAACGATATTGGTGCACCTCCTTAGGATGATTTCTTAGGATAGTATCAACCATCATGTCTCCTTGAGTACAACTCAACTAGAATCAAAATATGTAACAATATATGAGATACCATGACACAAGCATACCAATATGAATGTTACATGATTTCAAAGTAAATATAAATCTTCTTACTGAAGTTAAACAATTTTTTTCGTGTCGTATTGCAGTTCCATGCTCAACAGCTGCTTTTGAAGCATATGTGAAGATATAACAGGAGTGGTTTTGACTTGCTTGTTCATTCCCACAAAAGTTCTCTAATAACAGACACAAAATACATAAATGCATAACCAACTGAACATATACTTTATGTTAAAGAAAATAAAATATTTGATTGATATATGTACCTTCTGATTTTCTGCATGGCTATGCAATGATGGTTTACAACCCTTTATTAAAGTGCCTCCTGAGGTAGGATTCGCTTTTGTTGGAAGTTCCACATGAGAGCGACCACTATCATGATTAAAAGCAATATGTTTTGATGGTTGAGCATTAGGTATGACACCACCATCATTAAGAAGTGTGGAACTAGGTTGGACAGGATTAGGTCGCTTGTCGCCATGATTAAGAGATTCAGTTTTGATGTTACCATTTGATTGCTTGGAAAATGACTAGGAATATTGGAAAAAAAAATAAAAGGCAAAAATGAACGAATTTAACCACCAAGACATTTTTTTGCTTCCGATGAGTAGCAGTTTAATGACATATCATTTATACTTACTGGTGTCTTTCCTGATTGCTTTTGGTGACCATCTTGCATTGAGTCGATATGCTTTGATGGCTTTGTGCTTCTTTGGGTCTCATGCCCTACAAGCACTTAGCATAAAAATATAATCAAGTACTAAAATGAAATATAACATAACTTACAAAGATATAATCTTTAACTACCAAGGACATTAGAGATAGAGAAGGCATCCCCAAATTTGAGTGAATCATTGCTTCCATCCAGATTAACAGGTGTGTCAGGCCTTAAACCTTTTTGAGATCCATCGCATATAGGTGAATCTTGGCCTCTGTTTTTATCACATGGTTGGACATTCCTTGAAACTTCTTGGGAACATGTACTCTATATAAATAGTAAGGATTAAAATTTAAGAAAAGATTAACGAGCATGTATTACAACTAATAACCCAAAAAAAACTAATAAACAATTGTACAAACTGAGAGCATAAAGAAAGGAGAACAAAATAACGAAAAAAGAAGTAGACAACACCACAAGCAATGTAGCAGCACACACAGCCCTGCACACTATAACACCCCTGCCCCTCAGCTAGAAGTGTTAGCAATTTCTAAAATTTCTGGAACTAAATGGATAGCATTTCGTCTAAAACCTGACCATAACCCAGGTTTAAAGCCTTACATTAGGTATTTGCAATAGAAAAAAATAAGAAAAAACATTCCAATAACTCAACGGACACACTCCGGAGCTCACAACTCAATAGGTCACTGCACACTATAACACCCCTGCCCCTCAGCTAGAAGTGTTAGCAATTCCTAAAATTTCTGGAACTAAACGGACAACATTTCGTCTAAAACCTGACCATAACTCAGGCTTAAAGCATTACATTAGGTATCTGCAATAGAGAAAAACAAGAAAAAACATTCCAATAACTCAACGGCCACACGTCGGAGCTCACAACTCAATAGGTCACACATCCGGAGCACACAACAAGAGAATTTACATAAAAGAATATACAACGCATGGATTACACATCCGTAGCCAAATGACTTACTAAATCATGTGGAGTGGCTAAAGCTTGTGCACCAACTTTCGCATTCAGCACTTCTAGTTGGTTCTCCAAGGTTTGCACTTTGTTTAGAAGTTTCAACACAATCGGTGATTCAGCTGGGTAACATAGATTACATAAATCTCTTGCAGATACTCCACGACCCAATCCCCACACTTTTCCCTGCGTTTCAGGACCCATTAGTTTTCGATAGGCAATGTTCTCCACTTGCTTGGTTGACTCTGAGAAGACAACTTCATCGGACCCTGTCTTTTGCTTGATAATATGCTTTGCTGAATCCTAACTCACAATAAAAATGTAACTTTAGACATCTATCAATCCTTCAATGCATGAAAATGATAATATAAACTTAAACATATACAATTACCACAAATTGTTGGGTGATGGGATCATGAAAGGTCTTATCTTTCTTATTCTGACGAGTCTCTATGAACCATTTGATTGGACCAGGCTTTCGATTATGTTTCCTTTCCTAAAACCAGAACATAACTATGTCAATTTAAATGAATAATAGCAGCACATGTTTTACGCATGCCTATTAATAATGCCATCGTAAGAACGCAACACGTAGCCAACTCACAAACTTTTCATGCAAAATAGCAAAACTCTGTGAGCCAGTGGTGTGAGGATGTAATTGCTTTCCCCTTGCTCTTTTCCCAATCTCAGAGTATTTCTATTAAAAAAAATATATATATGTTACAATTTATATTCCAAACTAAAATTATTATCACGTATGTAGACTATTAGAGTGTAGTGGCTAACCTGAAACTTCTTTGAAAAACATAAGTCTACAAATCCGAACCACATTGTATCACCTACTCCACAAGAACGTTTCAGACCTGTAGTATTTCCTGATTCAGCTGCTGGTAAAGCGTACAACTCTTCCTTGGTTGTACCTTCCTTAATGTGTTTCATTCTCAGACAACGTTTGTATCCTCTTACCCTCTCCCCAACAGCGCTCAGAACTTTCTCGTCAACAGACTGAGTGGCTAGCATCACAAACTTCTTCTGTATTTATTCTGTGTAAGAAAATAATAAAGTTTGTAAGTTAAGTTTGACAAGTACAACAACTAGAAGTAAAAACAAAAGAACCTTACTCTTATATAATTTATAATTCGATCCTTAAATAAGGAAGGTACAAGTCGCCACTCCTTGTAGTTTAAAGGATAAAAATGAGGGTGCTTCGCCACATCTGCAAGGAATCGATTGAACATGCTTCCTGGTTTTTTTACTGGCTGTAAAAACTTGTTCAAAGGCACTAGAATTCTACTCGATACATCCAAGCCATGCACCACTTTTACAGTGATTTGCCCTCTGAGCTTACTTACAATCCCTTGTCCATCTATCAAATGGAAGCAAATGACGTTAAAGATAAAGCATAGCAATTCATCGTAGCAAGTATTCTTCTTATGATTTAAGAAAAATAAATAATCTTTACGATGTTCAGTATCACTATTGCATAATGCTATAGATTAAAACTATGGGTCGAAATTGGTTGGTTTGAAAACTATACAATGTATATATCTGAAAAAGGATGGTTAGTGAATAAAATCAAGTCATGATAAGTACAAGAGCATATTAGAACTCTGTGGCTCAATCATATCAAGACCATGAGTGGCTATCATGTTCAATAACACAGAATGCAGTTTACTGGTAATGTTTCATCTTTATATGTATGTCTTTGCTCATCTCTTTCCTCAGTAGCTTAATTGGAGTTCAAGACCACGAGTGGCTATCATGTTCAAAATAGCTCATAATAATTCAAACATCATCCGAATTTCAGCACAAATTAGCAGGGCAGATTCAATAAACAATTTATAACTCACAAAATACATATCAAAAATTCATGAAAATTTTCAAGAAATTGCCTAATATCATGTCTAACCCACAGTAAAATTTTCAGAATTTTCCACGCATCTAATAATTCGCAAAAACTCAAGCAGTACATGATTTCTGTGAACATCGAAAATTCATCTTGTTTTCTATCATTTTGTTCTTCCAATACAAGCAATCAACCCAAAAATCCATCGTTTAGCATACAAATAAACAAATTCCTAGCATAATCATTAACTCACAACATCCAATTAATCCAAAATCACAATTATAAGATATGGGTGGGTTGCTAGAAATCGAAATTACTGTATAAAACCAGCTTTTTCACCATTTATGAATGTAATAGTGTTACTTACCAATGACAAGCACTTTATCATCATCATTAAATCCTTCTAGGATAGGCACAAGGGATGGATCTAAATCCATCAGAGGATCACTATTTTCGTCATTCTCATCAAGCACCTCATTGGCACTATCGTCATCACCATTAGCGTCATCTACAAGTAGCTACTTTGCTGCTGTAGTTTCATTTTACAGGGAATCTAATACTCATACTCAGCAAATAGACGCCGTGAACGAAACATGACTCATTATATTTGGAATTTCAAGCTCACATTATTTCAAAATTTTTAACATAACAAACTTTTAAAATTATAACTAGAAGCACTATCAACGCTTTACACAATTTATTGTAATCATAAGCATGATTTTTAAACCTGACTAATGCAATTCGGAGACAAAATCATTATATTAAAGAAAACATCTCTAGTGATACAAAAAAAAAGAGACTCAATAACAACAAAACTCTAACAAGAACAGTTTCATATTTCACGACTCTCCAGCTACATTGGCCTAATACGTCGGACCTCTAAATTCATCCTCCTTTCTGATGTCAGCAGGCATGCACTCAGCGGAGGGCTCATCATCAACTTGCAATGGTCCTAGACGATATGTGTCCCTCATCTTTACTTTAACAACATGCTCCTAACCCTTATCTTTCTCATCTTCAACATAAAATACTTGTTGTGGCTAAGATGAAAAGATATATGGATCATCCTTTAAAGCGCCTCCCTTATGTATTTTGTGTGAGAAATTTACAAGAGTGAACCCTCTTTTGTCCCTCTTTAGACCCCTAGAGTTTACGTTCATCCAATCACAACGAAATAGTACCACCTTACACTCCGAATAGTAATCCAACTCAATGATGTCATTGATTTTTCCAAAATAGGCTTTTCCCTCAGCTTCTACCATGACCCCAAAATTTTGAGTTTTCTTTGCCTTATCTCTCTTTTGAGTATGGAATCAATATCCATTGATAACAAATGCATTCATTTGCTTTACAATTGGGTTAGGGCCCGCAGCGGCAGCCCTAAACAACCTTGATTCTCGATCATCGAATTCTTTGTTGGATACCTAAGGTGTAAATATTAAAAATAATTAGTCCAAAATGGATAAAGTACAATGCTAAATGAAAAGACATTAGTATCTAGGTGAATTTACCCTTTCTTGGATCCACCGAGGATATTCCTCCAGCAGCCACTTTTGCTTAAGTCTATCACTTGCCACGTGAGGATAAGATGTCATACACTCGTTCAAAAATACCCTATAATTGGTCATGTTAGTTTAATATGTTCGGTTAGCAAATAATAATTTTAGGAGCAATTAGTGACTTCTACTGACCTATGATATTCATCAATGTCGTCAAGGTGTAAAAGTACATATCTTTGAGCTTACAGAAGGCTTAATTAAGAAATTTCAACCATTTGCACCATTCCTTTGGGTTGACCCGCAGTACCAAATAAATAGACATCCTCATTAGGGTTACCACTATCATTTCGTTGTGGTCGAGTAAAAACTGTTTCCACCCCATTAAAGTACCTTGAACAGAAGGTTATACACTCATGCGTAATGTATCCTTCTGCTATTGAACCGTCGAGCTGTGCCCTATTATGTACAAGACCTTTTAGGAATGCCAGAAACCTACATAGGTCAAAGTAAAACTTGTATAATACAACTATCATTATACAAATACTTAGAAAAAAACAATAATAGAAAAAATATATATTCTAACCTTTCAATGGGGTACATCCATCTATAAAAGATAGGCCCTCCGAGCTTTGCTTCCTCAGTTAAGTGTAGAAGCAGGTGCACCATAATTGTAAAAAAGCTAGGAGGGAATGTTTTCTCCATTTTACATAATGTTATAACAACATTAACTCCGATATCATCCAATTTCTCAACTAACAACTCCTTCGCACATAATTCCTTGAAAAATGCTGATAATGCACATACAAGATCCACAACATCAGAATCTTTTGCTGCTCTTAGGGCAATGGGGAGCAAATCTTGCATCAATATGTGACAATCATGGTTTTTCAGATTAAATAACTTACGCTCCTTCAAATTAACACATCGAGATACATTACTCGCATATCTATCTGGGACTCTTATATGTTTCAAGATAGCTAGCAAACGTGTCTTCTTATCAGATAACAAAGTGTAAGAAGCATTAGGGATTACATATTTTCCATTTGTTAGTTGAATAGGATGAAGCTTTGGTCGTATTTTCATCACTTGTAGGTCTTGATGCGCTTTCAAGTTATCTTTAGATTTGCCCTCAAGATTCAATAAGATACCCAAAACGTTATCACATATATTCTTCTCAATATGCATTACATCCAAATTATGGCGAAGAGGATTATTCTCCCAGTACGGCAAATCAAAGAAAATGCTCATCTTCTTCCATATTTGCTCCTCATCCTTTTCATCGATACCGACATTTTCAGTTTCACCTTTACCATAGGAAAATCTTAACCCCTATAACTGTATCAAAATATCACTACCAGTATAAGGTTTAGGAGCAAGACTAAGCTCAATATTTCCATCAAATCCAATATCATCAAAACGAAATGGATGATTTTCAGGAAGCCATCTCCTATGGCCCATGTAGCAAAATTTACGTCCATTCTCCAACCACATGGAATGTGTATCTCTAGCACAATATGGACAAGCAAGACGATCCTTAGTACTCCATCTAGATAAGTTTGCGTATGTAGGAAAATCACTACTAGTAGAATGAAGAACCCCACGTAGTTTAAACTTTGTCTTTGAGTATGCATCAAATGCATCTACCCCGTCCCACAACTCTAACAATTCTTTAACTAGAGAGTTGAAGGTAGACATCAATGTCCATATCGGGAGCCTTTTCCCCAGGAATGATCATGGATAGAATGATAGAAGATTGTTTCATACAAAGCCATGGGGTGGATTATATGGAATTAAAAGCACAGGCTAAGTACTATGTGTGCTACTCATTACATGAAAAGGGTTAAATCCATCTGTAGCAAGTCCTAACCAGACATTACGAGGATCAGAAGCAAAATGACAATTCTGTTCATCAAAGTCTTTCTATGCTTTTGCGTCTGCTGGATGCCTAAGGATTCCATCTTTAACCCTCTCTTTATGGTGTCAAAGCATATCTTCCTGCTATTTTAGAGGATTTATATATCCCAAGTAACCTTAGTATAAGAGGGAAGTAATGCAAAACCTTATTTGCCACTTTTTCATCCTTGTCCTTCCATCGGGAAACATGACATTTGTCATACTCATCTTGGTTTTCCCTCCCATCCCAATACAGCATTAGGACAAGCATGGATCTTTTCATAGCTAAGCCCTAAATCCTTCTTCAACTGCTTACATTTACTCCAAGATGATGGAAACGGATTAACTTGGGGGAAAACAGTTATTATGAGTTAGGGCAACATATCAAATGACTTAGCAGACCAACCGTACATGAATTTCAAATGAAATAAGTGCAGAATGAAAGATAGTTTTGAAAAACTTGATCCTGGATATAGTTCCTGCTCAGCTTGCTCTACTAGCCTTCTATACCAAACATCTTCATCGTTCTCTCCCTCATTCATTCCATTGTTGCACATAAATTCATCAACAAACTGATCATCTACCCCCAACATTAGATCTCCAATGTCCCATATGTTGTTAGCAGCATTATTTTCAATGTTTCCTTCATTGCATATCCCAAAGATATCGTTTAACAATCCAGTAGTGTCGACATTACCTTCAAAGCTAGTTTCAACACTAGCCTCATTATGGTTTACATTTTGAGGCACTGAAGTAGATTGCATAGAAAATAATTCCCCATGATGTACCCATTCTGTGTAGCTAGGCCAAAATCCATAAAACATGAGATGGTATGCCATTTCATCTCTATTAAACCAACAATTGCGTCCAATCTTGCACCGGTTACAGGGGCAAATGATTACCTTACTATCTTCAGCATTGGAGAAAGGAAAATCTAAGAATGATTTAAGTCCTTTAATATATTCAGTTGATGTCTTATTCACATTAATCCAACTTTTATTCATTTAAAGGAGTGGTAGGATCTAAAACCAAAGCATGATTAATTAGTAACATACAAAAGTGAACTATAACCCTCTTCATTCACACAAACCCCATAAGGAAAAAAATTAAAAAGAGATGTGTAATTAGGATCTTAAACACAACCTGACTATGCAAAAATACATTAAACCATAGTTGAAAAAATAATAAAATTCCATAACATACAAAGATAACCTAAAAAGTTACATTTTTAATTTTTATTTTTAGTTTTAAGGGTTTTATTACATCTGGAAAATTATATTTTACAAGCTGGGTGTTTTATTTATTTGTTTGCATATTTAGTTTACAGCAGTTAATTAGTTTTCAAATTTTTGATTTTATTTTCTGTTTTAATTTTCTACAGTCATTTTCTGTTTTATTTTTTTAAAAATAATTAGAAATAATTCTGGGAATATAACTTTATAAATTTGAAGAATATTAATTAAAATTATTTCTGTGATTTTAATTTAGATTTTCTGCCTGTTATTTTCAAATAGAATAAGAAAATCGGGGGGCACTTAAAACCTAGAACTGTGGAGGTTTCATCAACCCAAATCAAATTATTCTTAAAACATTATTGAAATCAAATTTGAACAATTCTATGAATTGATTATATTTTGTTTTAGAATATTATTTTAAGATTTTGAGCTTGGTTTCCGAACCATAAAAATTTACATATGTTTACAACATTTTAAACTTATATTTTCATGACCATCACTAAAAGTTGTCATTTTCTTGACTGATAAAATATTAAATGATTAGAAAATATATGTATTATGCAAGGTTATATGAAATTTGTTAACATATTGAAATTTATAATCCATTAGCTTTAGTGACAACTTTTTGGGCAAAAATTTTAAGAACAGTTTTTAAATGTGCTATTTGAGCTATGTATTAACGTAATTAAACAAATTGAAGTAGAGCTGAGATAAAAATTGGGTACTTGCTTATCCTAAACTCGGAACTAGTTCGTTCCAAGTGGGTCAAGACCTGGAACAGTGAAATTGGGCTGGGATTGGTTCCAAATTCTTGGACGTGGTTGCAACTAGTTAAGGGAAATCAAAAGTCAGAGAATTCCATTAACCTGTTAGCCAATGAAGATAAGGGAGCATTTTATTAGGCAATAAAGACAAGGGAGCATATTTTGGACCTACAATTGATCCCGTAATCCATTTTATAGATTTAACAACCAAGACTCTATTGATGTAAGGAGAATAAACAGTGATTCTCTTTGACATGTAGAACATGCACATGTCACATGCATACTCCCTCTATGCCAAGAAGAATTGCCCTGCAATTCACCACCATGATGATTTTATCATCATTATCATTGTTGGTGGTGTGATGAAGCTGCTAAAGGTTGTGTCATTTGACCATTGAAACAATGATATAGAAGGGAAAAGCAGGAAATTATACATTAGCTGCAGGAAATATGTCAAAAGTATGGATGATGAAAGAATTAAAAGATATGTAGACAACTAAAAAGAATTATGTCAAAAGATGCCTAGAACTGCATTTGATAACGGAAAGAGCAATGATTAATGAAATTTACTCATTTCCATTTTGACATTAGTTTTGAAGGTTGAAACTATCGTAGTAATCGTTCTACGTAATGATCTTATATGATATCAGTCATCAAAAACAGTAGGTTCACTTCTGTACTTTAAACAACTGACATTTGTTCTGTTTTTCATGGATTTTTATTTGCAATGGTGAAACATAATATGTATTATGCATATTCCCCTTCTGTCAAATCCCTGCATTGGGCATCTCTCTCATTTGACTCTCATGGAGGCAGTGGAGATAAGAAAAAGGATTGTGAGGAAGCATTTCATCCAACATCCAGGCAGTGGACAATAGCTGGTGATTTTCAGTCTTTTCCCCTTCTAAATTGACAACCATTGAAGATATCTAGAAACATTTCAAACGACAACCATTCAAGTAAATAGAGAGGCAACAGTACGTGAGAATGGCTTGCCAGAATTCAGCAATTGCACAAAACCTTCTGGTTGCACTTCCATCAAGACTAAACGTAAGACTCAAGGACAACAATAGAGAGTTCAATTGAAGCAATTTCAAAATTACAATACAATCCCTAATTTTCAATTTCAGAGCACACAATTCAGATAATGAGAGAAAGGGGATGATGATACCGACTCTAGATTGAGCGACTGGCCGGAATCCTTGCCGCCGGAAGCCAGGAGACGCCGGAATTTCAAGCTTTGGTAGCCCAGGAATGGTGGGATCAATTTCAGATCACACAATTCAAGCTTTGGCCGGAATTCAGATAAGGAGACGCCGGAATTTCAAGCCCACGACCCGAACTACAAACTGCAGAAACCACCATGTGACCGTCGGAACCTCGCCGCCGATCACCACCGACCAGAGCAGATCAGACGCGCGACAAACTGGGTAGGGTTAAACTGGAGAAGCAGAGGGGCTGCACAGGAGTAATTGAGGTAGACATACATCAAAATGGCGCACGGCTTGAGTTTTGACTCAATTCAATTCTAACCCAATTTTTTTCCTTTTTTTTAAAATTTAATTTGGCGGTTTATTTAAAGAAAAACACAATTCCAATTGTTTTTTCTTTTTTTTTAAATTTAATTTGGTGGTTTAATTAAAGAAAAAACACAATATAAAAAAATTAAATAAATTGGCTACCACACTTTATATCTGTGCTAATTGTTTCATATTTACGATAGGTAATTCCCCACACTTAATATGTGTGGGCATACGTTATTATCTTACTACCACTCTTATAAGCATGGTTATATTTATCCGCACTTATTATGTGCGGGGATAGTATTGGGTACTTATTTTCCTGCTACGCATACTCAAATGTGGTTAAATAAGCGTGGAAGCATGACCTTTATTAGTGACGTGACCAATATTTGTCGGTAAATATAATGAGCAAGAGTCACGACAACAAAGCTTAGCTCCAGCAAATTTCTTAAAAGATTCACTAGCGTTTCAGCTTCTTCGGCTATAAGGACACAGAGTTTCTCCTAGTAAGTTTTTCACTTATTCGCAGGGATGATACCTACAGGATGGCATTGTAAAAGCGAAACCCAAACATGAAGATAGTTGTGCCCCCCTAAAAAAAAAGAAAAAACAAATAAAGCAATAGCATTTTGGCACGAATGGCATCCAGCTTGTCATGGATACCCTACCTCATCACTTTTAATTCTAGGAGGCGTAAGTATTCTTATGTTTAGGATTTCCTGACGGCAAGCAATTTTTTCCTGATTTCTAGATTAGTCTCTCAAGTCTCACCCATAGCCGGCTAACTCTTACTCGACCAAAAATGGCTAAAATTGAACATTATGTATCATAATTTAAAAAAAGTCCTACAGCTGTAGATTTATAGACCCAAACACGTAACCTACTCCACACACAGCGGTAATGTCAAGTACCTCACACCACTTGAGCACTGTAGGCTTTTTGCTATGTGTGCGAACTAGATAATATATATGGATTTTACTTTTTCCTAGAAATTCTAATATTTTAAATTTTTTCCCCAAAAAGTTGGGGTGTTAGATGATACCTATTGCACTCATGTACCTCTGCCCATGATCATGAACATTAGACCTGGCTAAACTGACGCAAGATCTGAAACAGGAATGGCCCGGACGCATATCCCACCTGACATCCGAAATATGCTTACCCGAAAGTGGACCCAAAACCCAAATTGACCTGAACCGAGCCAGCCCGAACCTGACTCAAACTTTTCTACAAAGTTGCTTGTTTTGCATGATAAGCTTACCGGACCAAAACCTAAATTCACCCGACCCAAACAAAACCGACATGAAATGTAACTTAACCTGAAACATGATCCGACTCAAACCCAACCTGACTTGTACTTAAACCGAGTAACCCATTTGCTAAGTCTAATGAATTGTAGAATTAACGCGATCCTTTTACTTGATCTGACTCATGAGTTTTGCAGAATTGATGATTTATGCACTGAGTGTTTTTCTGATTTGCGAACTATTTGTTTCATGGAACGGCATCATACGTAGAGAGACTTTTCTAGTTCCTCAACGATGCAGAGCCTCTGATGTATATTGAAGAGAACATGGGCAAATTCTCGAGCGTGCTTTACAACCTATACAGAGCAACAAATCTTCAGTTCCAAGGGGAGATGGAGCTTCGAGAACTCTGATCATTTGTGAGAAAGTTGCTTGAGAAGGCTTGGCTAAGTGCGAATACTATAAATGATGGATATGACCATGTGGCCACATCTTCAAGAAGTGGTTATTCTATTGCCCTTGCATTCTTTCCTAGCTAAGGAATTCCTCTCTCCGCGTCAAATTACTTGCTCTCTTTATGTTTACAGATGTCCCCAAATAAAGTCCCTTTTTACTATTATTGGCTTTAAAAATTCTCTCATTTAAAAACAATGTAAAATGTAGAATTAAATGATGCAATCTTAAAAAATGATATACCGAAGTAGGATAACTTTTCTGGGACCGATAGAGCACAAAACTTTAATCTCCAAATAGTCTATGTATTTTCAAATTGTATTAATGAATTTTTGTTTATTTATCATTCCCCCACCCCCCTTCTGTGCGCAGATTAAGCGTGAACTTTCTACTTCTTGAATGGCTAGAATGGATCATTTGGAAAACAGAAGATGGATAGAAGAAAGTAGACAGAGGGCTCTCTGGTTGGGAAAGGCATTGTATTACAGATAGTGTTTCCCCTCTCTCTCTCTCTCTCCCCATTTTAAAACAGATGGGGATTGTTCGCCCCCCCAAGGTTTAAATAACAATTAATATAACCTTTAAGCCCGTGCTATGCATCGGATTTTTTAAAAATGTTTATTATAATATTTTTAGAAACATCATAATTAATTTTACAATTTAAATGTTTAGAAGTAATACTATTAATATATTGGTAACATATTTCCTTTTTCCTCTTCGTAGTGGACGCTATTTATAATGATGACTTGAATCCATATTATATTTATATTTTTTTTATGAAGCGTTAATAAATGCTTAAGAGGCACGTATAATGACCGCAACATTCACACTATCGCGCATATATATATATATATATATATATATATATATATAATATATATATATATATATATATATATATATATATATATATATATATATATATATATATGAATGATGATTGTATTCACTAGTAATAAAATCCTCTGTTTTTCTTTTACTCCTTGCAACAGCATACGATGTATTGATAATAAGGATTTGCTTCGACTTGCGATGGAAAATTATGAGCGCCGGCAGCTAGTTTACAGCAAAGAATTACAAGAGCTCGTAAGGCAAGGGCGACTTGACTTTAGACTTCACATAGCAAGCAATAACGCCAGTAATCGTATATTTTATTTGGGCTTTTGGAAATTCTCAACTAAGTATTTATGCCCGTGGTGTCTAGAGATTTTTGGTTTGGACTTTTAGGCTCCGTTTGAACCTTGAAAAATTTGGTGGAAAGAAAAAAATTTAGGAAAGTTACTTTTTTTTTTTGTGTTTGCTTTAGGCTCCGTTTGATCCTTAGAAAATTTGATGGAAAGAAAAGTTGAAGGAAAAAAAAGTAAGAAGAAAATGAGTTTTTTCCTCTTATTTGGATCAATGAAAAAATACAAGAATTTGGATGAGAAATTTGAATGTTGATAAACTACTTAAATCATTTTGATGCCATCTAAACAATACAAGGTTGGAGAAGGTTGGGAATTTTTCTCAAACTTTCCTCACAATTTTATGAGGAAAATTTTGTCACTTGTTTCTAACAATTTTTCCACCAAACTTTCCTCCATATTTTTTTTCTTTGTGATTTTCTCTAAACCAAACATAAGAAAAAAAGCAACTTTCCTAAATTTTTTCCTTCCACCAGATTTTCCAAGGTCCAAACAGAGCCTTAGAAAAAATCATAAAGAAAAAAATATAGAGAAAAGTTAAGTGAAAAAGCTGTTAGAAACAAGTGATAAAATTTTCCTTGTAAAATTGTGAGGAAAGTTCGAGGAAAATTCCCAACCTCCTCTAACCTCCCATTGCTTAGATGACATCAACATGATTTAAGTAGTTTATCAACATTCAAATTTCTCATTCAAATTCTTGTACTTTTTCCTCAATCCAAATAAGAGAAAAAAACTCATTTTCTTCCTACTTTTTGTTCCTTCACATTTTTTTTTCTTTACCTTTTCTTTCTACCAAATTTTCTAAGGACCAAACGAGCGTTAAACTCCGTTTGGACCTTGAAAAATTTGGTGGAAAGAAAAAATTTGGAAAAGTAATGTTTTTTCTTGTGTTTGGTTTAAAGAAAATTACAAAGAAATTAAAAAAATATGAAAGAAAATTTGTGAAAAAATTGTTAAAAACAAATGATAAAATTTTTCTCAAAAAATTATGAGAAAAGTTTGGGAAATGTCCTAAAAGAATTCCTAATCTCCTCTAACCTTACACTACTTAAATGACATCAACATAACTCAAGTAATTCATTAATATTCAAATTTTTCATGCAAACTAGTCAGGACCCGTGCGTTGCCCCGGGAATACATTGTTAAATAGTTATATGGTACATTGAAATTATCGTTGAATATTGAATAGATGGAAAGAAAAAAAAAAAAAAGGGATAAGTAGTGAGAACTTGCTGGAAGCATAAGAGTTAAAGGAAATAATTACATTGTCGTGTATAATATGTAATGAATCCCAAACAATGCATATCGAAGAGTTTACTGAAACATGTGTTCAAGTGTAGATTAAAATGAAAATAAGCGTGAATTAAGTCATATGGCATGGGAGTGGAGCGAATGCAACGGTAGATTAATTCTTCTTCAGGCTGTGTTAAGCAAGAAAAAAAAATTATACATACTTGGAATCTGAAAACGTTTAAAAGCAAAGTTAGAATGAAATATATGTGCGTATATATTTGTTACCTAGAGAAATAATTATCGTCGTGATACCTCAAGAAAGAAACTTCTTCCTCCCAATCAACTGATGTAATGACATCGATGGAGGGTTCGATTTGACCTAATCGAGGAGGCTCTACGACAAACACCCAAGGCTGTTCTAGGTGATCATCTAATATGGCATATAATGTAAGCTCAGCTTCTAGCTGCATGTATTGAAAATGGAATCTATTAATTAAAGTATACCCATATGTGAAGCACAAATAACAAAATACTAAAATAATAAGATCACCAATGCAGCATAGCCACTTAAGACGGCGGTGTTAGTATGGAGAAGAATTGCTGAAATATCTTGAAGAACGGTAAAAGTCCAAGTTCCCGACTTATCCCGAAGATCAATTTTGAAGAAGAATCTAAAAGGTGAAAGAAAATGTTACAGGGGAATCTCTATTATATAGTTGAGCATATCTTAATAATGTACATGGTAAATGATACTGACGGAAGCACAAAAAATATTTACCTTTGCGCGGTTGCATCTCGTGGATGAGAACAAATACAATACGGAATGTTAAGGTCGAAGACATGATAATGGGAACATAAAAGGCAATCTTGGGAACATAAAAGGCAATCAGGGCAAGAGGTATAGACAATCGGGAAGATACTTTCCACATACGCGAAGATGCGATAATATGAAACCTGCAGTTGCGTATGTATCACAACACAATACACAATTTGGGTCAGTTGTTGTCAAAATGGCTTATATATGTAATAGCACAAGAAATCTAGCAGAATATTGTGATACATTATGCGATGGCGAGTATTCAGTAAGCGCGATTCGCCTGGCAACGAATAACTTTTCCAAATTGTGGATTCGCAACTTTCTCCAACGTATAAATTGTAATCGTCGTTGCGCATGTCCATCATCAGCCCACCTATGACATACATAAAATACAATTGAACATAGATATGCACTTGGAATAAAATTTTGTAAGTAATTGGGGATCACATATCATAATACTGTGTACGAAATTGTGGGATTCACTATACCATGCCTCAAAGTTTGAAGTAAGTTCAAATGGTGGATTAATCAACAATCGGCTTCTAGGTGTTGTAGATAGCGTAATTCCTATGAAATATAATACGACATTTTAATATGGTAAGGAAATGTACAAAGGAATGGAAGCGAAAATAGATTGTCAAAATGTAACGGTTGGAAATGATGAATGATGTACACACCTTTGTACCTTCTTGCAAGTACCCTCGATGCAAGCAGTATATTTTCAAATAATAAATTGCGGGAAAGCTGGTTGCCTTCAATTTCAGCAAAATCTCCCCATAAGGTGAGTTTCAATGCATTCAGCCTACAAAATAAAGAGTAATATTCAAATAGGATGTACTATGCAGCGTAAAGTTTAAACATGAAGAACCATATAACAATGAGGACAATGTGTTATTAGTTGGAAGCACGTACTGCATATCACAAATGAGCACATCTCGTTTAAGGGTTCCTGTACGTGTCTTACCAGGTTCGGAAACTGCAACAACTAAACCAATGATATCTGCATAACATAATTAGTAAGAGGCATGTACGGAGGTTTTGAATAATTTAAGAAATCATAGTATACTATAATTACCTATTGTTTGTGCAATAGGTTGTAAATGCGTATAGACATCAAGAAAAGGAACCAATGCTGGAAGGTGGTGGTATGGGACTGCATCGTACTCATCAATCAAATCAAGTAATTCAGTCTTGTGAGTAAAAAATAACTTAAGGTTGTTATCCACGATTTCTTTATCCTTGTCTGTGGTGTAACTAACTGCGAAACCAGAGAGGCGATGTAGCCGACCCATTTTTAGAATAAACTTCCACCTGTCGATATCTTTGTCCATTATAACGCCTAAAATCTCGTTACGCTGTCAATGCATAAGGAAGAATGTTAGTATTATATTGAGAGAAACGGTGAAAGGCAAATAGTAGACAAATTTGAAATACCTCAGCGTCCATGAAGACAACCTTCCAAACATTACGATTGGTATATGTTCGAACACTCAGCGTTCTCATCAAGCGTACAAAAATGCAGATTGATGTACTGTAATAAGAGATGCTACTGGTTGGCATACAATCAAATGAGATAGACGTCATCATGCCTGTACGTTTACATAATCAAATGCAAAATATAAGTTAAGAACTTCATAAAATATGTAGATTTACTCGACGAAGGTCGAACCATAACCTACGCGAGATATGCCATAGTATACATATGACATATAAGTACGCAACGTGAATGACATATGCGATGTTTGCTCCATACAGCAAAATATGGAATGTGATGATTTTTTTGTAGGAAAAAAAGATGCCACCACACAGCAAAATGACAATAAGAAGGCATCATCACTAATGAGCTAAGGGGGGAAAAATACAGAACAATGAAAAATTTACGCACTTCATAGTCCTCATACAATTGTGTATATAAAATGTACACACTGAACGAAACGATAAACATAGGATGTACATCAAAATTAATCGCAATGAGGTACGTGTGAATTGGGGGAATTAGTTTGCAGATTGATTGATAAAGTGTTGATATTGGTTGGTATTATGACATGGGGTTGCTTAAATTTTCTGGCTGTATGATCTGGGACTTCATCAATTCGAAGTTGGTGCACGTTTCAATTTCCCCCATCAAGTCTATTCTGCACTTACTGCATTTTGATTGAATGAGGTAAGTTAATTTTTTTCATTGCTCAACGCCTAAAACCATCTTCATTTTGCTTCTTCCTAAATTGGGGATTCATTGTTCTCATATTTTCAATGATTTTTCCTGATTTTTTCGTAAATCATACGATCAAATGTAATTTGGGGAAGGTATCATATAACACATAGTGGCTCAGTCATAGTGCAGGTAGACATTGTTGGCATGACGTTCCACTCACCAGGACGTAGTAATGTAAGTTGTACTTATAAATCCAGGTGTTCCTTTCTTTCTTGCTGTGACTCCTGAGTATATGTAATGCAAAATGAGGAATTAGATTAGAAAGTGTAAACCTAATTACATATGGAAAAATATCAGATCTTCGTAATTGAAATACATCGTACCACTCGAGCCTTTTAAATTGATGATAGGTGATGTTTAGTGTTTTGATTTCATGCAGAGAAGGCACCACAACAACGGGTACAGGAGGAGAGAGAGTGTGCGTGTGTTCAAAAAATTAATAATGTTAATTAGAGAAATAGTAAATGCATATTAAAAATTTTGTTTAAGTTGGTTGGGCATATTATATATTTTGTTACCTTTTGATATATTTAATTTGAAGTGACCGCAATAATACAGATTGTCTAAAATACTGTGAAAATGTCTGAAATAAACATAGAAATTAAAAGGACAGTGTGTGTCTCGAGGTGATTTAATAACTTGGCTCCTCTCCCTCCTCGATATCAGAACTCTCTATGCACTCTCTCTGCCCCCCGAGCTCTCGCCCTCGTCTCTCTCTTCAATGATTCGGCCTCCGAACTCTCTCTCTCCTCTCTAGTCACTCTCTTCGTCTCTCTCTTTCCGTCTCCATGTTCCTGACCTTCTCACGTCCAAACCCCCAAAAACAACGCGTCCTTCTCTGCCTTCATCGTTCTCCTCCTTGTGTTCCACGACCGGTCCCTCTGCGGACTCCCGACGGCGGCTCCTTATAGCCACCGAAGGGAGCCCGAAATTACCCAAAGGCTGAAAACCGCTTAGACCCCACCGCTGGGCAAGAATCTGAAAAAGACACCACTACGAAGTTGTAGATCGGCGGAAGGCGAGTCCAGCCGTACCATCCATCGCCACCTACACGCCACCCAGGCAGCAGCGCATGGTGTACGTGCCTCCGTTTATGGGTGGACTGTGGATTTTTCAGCGATTCTTGCACAGATCGATGGTTGGAGAAGAGGTTAGAGGAAGAAGGCAGTCGAAAGACTCCTTCGTAGGCGGCGCGTGTGGTCCACACGCCACCCCTCTAGAGCGGATCTGATGGGTATGGTCGAATTCTTAGCATCGTCGTCATTTCGGCCCTTAACGCTGTACCTTGTTTAAGTTTTTATGTAGATTTCGCCACTTTCGTTGTGTTATGTTGTATTGTGTATTGTTATGTTCAGATCTAGGGCATTGAACGTATGCAGTGTGGGATTTTGGTCATGTATGCCGGAATAGCATGTCGTAGTCATTCATGCTCGGTTTTTTTTTTGGGGGGGGGACGGGGTTGGTTATAATGTTAAGGTTATTATGTTCGAAAATCTTGGGGTTTTTTGTTGTCGGAGATGGTTCTATTGGGAGCTGCTGGCTTATGTGGTGTGCCATAAAATCCAAGGTAAGTTGCCTTTGATCGGTTGTTTATGTGTGTGGTTTTGATTTCATTGTATGATTTGTATTTAATTTTCCTGATGTTTGCATTATGATACAATGTTTGCCGGCTTTGTAAAATTTTCGTAATGCATGTGTGGGCAGATGTTCATCATTTAAAATAGAATCAAATGAATTCATTGTTTTTCTATTCTAAGTTTGAAGTTTGAGTACTCTGTTATTTTGTCTTGTGTGATATGTAGACTGCATTTGGGTCAGTTTGGTTGAAACATGAAAAATTTGGACATCTATTGTAAGATGTAAATGCTGTAAATTTAATCAGGAGCTTTGTATGCATTGAAAGGGGAAAAATATCTATCAGTTTGGCGTGATTCAGCTTAGTTGGCTACGGGTTGGTTCTTTCATATTATGTGCATTTAGTTGCAATAGATTTAGGTTGGTCTGTTTTTTATGTTGGGACTATGAGAATCAGGTTGTTAAATACGATCGAACTGTACATTGTCTTTATCTATTGCATCTTGGCGATTTTGTTATTTGGTGACTTTGCTTTCCATATGTTAAGGAGCAGGTATGGATTTATGTATCTAATTCCTATGAGATGTGTACGCTTTGCTTTTGTTCTCCTTCAAATGCTTACTGTATTCATTATATGTTAGTGTATGTAGTCTGACATTTGCTAAATTTATTCCGCTTAGTCTACGGGCTATTAACCTCTAGTTGGATCATGGGTAATTTTTGAAAATTGTTTAGCAGTCAGTATATGTTATTGGACGTAGTCTGCCATATGCGTAATGTTCTCCGCCTATTCTATGTGCAAGCAACTTTAAGTTGGCTCATGTTTAATTTTTAAAACCTGCTAGGTTGCAGTAGATGGAGGTTGGTCCGGTTTTGATTTTGGGACTCACACACCTGTATCTGAACTCTTAAGATTAGGGATTCACACACCTTGTCACATGGGTGAACGAATGATTCATTGATACCCTTTCTCTTTCTATGCTTGCTTATTGTGTTCAGTTTATAGCAGGTTATGTAGTTCAGTGTTTGCGTACTTTATTATGTGTTATCTTGTCAATAGCCTGTAAGTTGAATCATTAACAAATTTCAGAAATTGTTATATGTTATTGTGTTTCATGTCTAAGCTTTGCTTACCCCAAATGGTGTCCTGAAACCTGCACATCACTGATGTACCCAAGCAGACAGATTGCTCCCACTTATAGGTCAGTGTCAAGGGACTGTAACTTCAATTATCATGAACGTTTACATGGGCAGTCAATGTTCGGAGGCTGCTCATCCCGGTGAGGTGTGTACGCTTTGGTTTTCATCTCCTTCAAATGGTTGCTGTGTTCGTTATATGTTACTGTGTTCGTTATCTGTTTTAGGGAAGATATAGCAATGCAATTGTTTCAGTGAGTTCACCATAAAATATGTATCAAAGCATGCAGTTTGCTCATGTTTATATGTGGAATTCTTATAATGTGCCCCTGTAAACAGCCGCCCCCTCGTAATGCATGTTGTCTGGGTAAGTTGCACTCACCGGAATGTAATTAGGTAGTGGTGGTGTTTGTATCCTTGGCTCCCTTTCTGGATTTCCTTGCTGTCTATCTGCAATTTCATGGGTTGCATTAATAACAGTGAACCCAAATATGGATGGAAAATATGGGTCCGATAATTTTATTTGATTTAGTTGTACTTACCACAACGAACTTAGGTAGCAATCTGGGTATGATTTCTCTCGGCCATTGATGATTTCTTTCCCTCTATATGCAAAATCAGTAATTGCTGCACAAAATGGGACCCCTAAAATTATAAGAAAAATATGATAGCTTCATATGTAAATGATATTGTAAAAGTCTAACCTTAACAATGGCACGTCGGCGATGGCTGCTGATGCAGATGGATGGGAAGAAGTCACCAGTAATGGTGTAGAGAGAGAAGCAGATTGTCAAAAGGGGGGGGGGAGATTATAAATTTGCAAGTTTTCATCAATGTGGGCGCTGGGGAAGAGTAGGGCTGTTTGAGTTGTTTCTTTGTAATTTGTTTATGGGGTTGGGCTGGGTGGGTGTCATGTGGTAGTGGGGAAGTCAAGTTACGTGTATTTGCTGGGCAGGTTTTGTTACTATTTTTTCTATTTGGAGCTGGGCAACTTGGAAGTTAAGCTTGGGTTTTCTGTTTTTTTTTTTTTCGGGCTAATTGTTTTAATGGTGGGGTGTAACTGCTCATGTGGTAGTGGGGAAGTCAAGTTTCGTGTATTTGCTGGGCAGGTTTTGTTATTATTTTTTCTATTTGGAGCTGGGCAACGTGGAAGTTAAGCTCAGGTTTTCTGTTTTTGTTTTTTTTCTTGCTAATTGTTTTAATGGTGGGGATTGATCACCTAATTAAATCAACGCTGTAAATTTGCCAATATCCCGACAATTAAGGGGAGCAGAGTCAACCAAACATTTCTTTTATATTATAATAGATTCTTGTATTTTTTACTCAATCCAAACAAGAGAAAAAAACTCAGTTTCTCCATACTTTTTTTTTCTTCACACTTTTTTTGCTTCAACTTTTCTTTCCATCAAATTTTCTAAAAAGCAAATGGAGCCCTAGAGATTGTATATCAAAATTACACTTGTGACCATGACCAAAACTTCTTGACTTCTTGTCAAATGTTCAAAACTTGACTCTTTTTCAGAATAGACCAACGTAAACTCATTCACAAATTTAGCAATTGGAGTCCAAATCCCCAAACTCGCAGCTAACCCTAGTTTCAATTTAGATATGACTGACTATTGTCTAAACTTTATGCCCAATTACACCAAATGAATTTTTGCCAATAATGCCCAACTCTGCTACAGTGAGGTTTCAGTGAAATTATTTTCCTTAAAATATAAGGTTAGACATAAAGCTCATGCGGATTAGCACAACCATAGCTCTCAAGTTGACTCTGTGTGCACCGTTAAGGTCATTCAATGAAACCCAAACCTTACATGACCTTGTACTCACAATGGCATTCACGCACAAATTGAGTAACAACCTTTTTGCGGAAAATCAACACCTAACCCTAAAGAGTCAAGCAATGAGAGCAACTAATTACAAGATTTTAGCAATGAACATGAATGAGAAAGTAATTGTTACAAGATTACGAGGGCGAATATAAGAATTGGTAATAGTTACAACTTTTATTCAGCAAATTGAGTTGTACAATAGCAAAGACTTTGGCGAGTGGAAGGTCATTGGAGCATAAACTCTCAGTATCAAATGCCTTGACTTTCTCTTGCAAAAATTTCTCAATGTTGAACTTCTTTTTTTTTTTTTAAATTTTAATAATTTTCAGTAGGCCAAGTCAGAGGATCGAAACCTTAAACCTAATTCAATTAACTATTTGTTGGGTCGGGTTGAAGATGAAAAATGACTATTTTAACCCTTAATTTCATTTTGTTGGTTGTACTATGATCACTTCCAGGTGGCAGTAACTATTTTTAAAGAGACTTTTAAGACATTTTTGGTAATTACTACATTTGATGGTGATTTCTGATTTGGCCAAAAGGTGAGTCATAAATGTCACGCTCAATTATTTATTAACTACACTAAAGTTTTCAAAAATCCATCCTGGTTTGAGATTGTCTTGCAAATTCTTCTTGCAAGACGGACCTCTTTGGTTTATTTTTTAAGAATAGTCCAACTACTTTTTTGTCATGTTGCATAAATTTACAAAAAGAAATGGTCTCCTCTACCAATAAACACACAAATATATATATATATATATATATATATATATATATATATATATATATATATATATATATATACAAATATATATATATATATATATATACATATATATACATATATATATATATATATATATATATACATACATATATATATATATATATATATATATATATATATATATATATATGTATATATATACATACATACGTGTGTGTGTATATATATATATATATATATAGAGAGAGAGAGAGAGGAAAACTTGAAATTAGCTTTCTTCTTATCATTCATTAGGTGGTGTAAAGCTTTGGGTCTCATGGACATGGGATTTGCCAGAGAGAAGACCGTCTACTCCTTTGCTATTGCATCTAGCGTTTCTTTTCTTTGTGAGATTGATTCTAACGTTCGATTAACCATTACGAAGGCTGCAATTCTTATAGTCATTGTTGATGATGTTTTCGATGTGAAAGGAACAATCGATGAGTTACGAATTCTTACGACAGCAGTGCAAAGGTGCTTTTGAAAAATGCTCTTATCCTAGCAATGTCTGTCAAATCAGTTGTTTAAATTGGTTTAGGAGGTTAAAATATGTTAGTAAAATATTTAAATAGAATCATTGTTAAAGAATCATCTCAACGAAAAGTTAAGTCTGATGATTGAAGATCCAAGAGTAGGTTTTATTCTCTAACATGCACTTTCATGTGAACATCCTTTAGGCTCAAAGCGTGGATACTACAAATGCTTCTCCTCACCTTGTACATAAATCAATGTGAGAGCGACTCAGATTTGAATCTAAGACCTCTTGCATAGAAATATTCTAATACCTTATTCGAAGACCATCTCAGAAAAAATGTTAAGCTGATAGCTGAAAGTCTAGCAATAATTTTGTTCTCTAACAACATATCGATCATTCAATTTTGGGATAATATGTTGTTATTTCCTTTTGTACAAATGGGATAAAGAAGGCTTAAGAAATCATAGTGAACTCATATTTGATGCGCTTGATTTTATCACAAAAGAAGTTGTGAAGAAATACTTTGACCACCATGGGATTGATATAATGGACAATCTTCGACAAATAGTAAGCTTGCATTTTCTATGGTGAAAAACTAATTGTCATAACTATCACTTTTACTTATGCATGAGCCTAATGTTTTTGTCTTTGTTTTGTTGAAGTGGTATGAAACATTTTCGTCTTGGCTAGTGGAATCTACATGGAGCAAACTAGGGAAAGTTCCATTCATGGCTTCATGCTTGAAAAATGAGATGATATCTGTAGCTGCGCACACAATGGTTCTTCATGCTTCATGCACTCTTGACGCCAACTATTTCTCCTTTGGATCTTAATCCTCCTCGGTACAAAGAGATTACCAAATTTCTTATGATTTCGTGTTGCTTATTAAATGACATACAGGGGTATGAGGTAAAAGTCGTTTACCACTTCTGTCTTGATACAAGTTTCAAACCAAAACTGAGTTTTCGATTCGTCAATTTGTTTAGATCTAATGAAAACAACCCTATTGTTCAATAATTCTATTTTGCCAAGAATAAATTGCTTGTGATCATGAAGCTTATGCGTGGCACTACTATGACATGTATGCTCTACTTTTTGCCAAAAAGAATTGAAGGATGGAAAGGTCAACGCCGTGATGTTATACTTGAGAGAAAACCCTGATTCCAATATTGGAGACGCGATTGGTTATTTGCAGAACATATTAGAGAACACCAAAATGGAGGTGCTCGAACACACGTTGATTAAGGATGCGGGCAATTTACCTAACTCATTCAAGATGCTGCACTTAGCATGCTTGAAAGTTTTTCAGATGTTCTATAATTCAACCAATCATTTTGATTCTAAGGACTCTTTACACAATGATATAAACAAGGCCATTTTCACCCCCTTGGAAATCGAGGAAGAGACTCATAACTTTCGACCTCCAAACCCCAAGCGACTGTTTAGTCATCCATTAAAGAAGGTGGTATTGGCTCCAGTGAGCAATCGCATACGCTATATAAACCTGAAGCATGACTACAGTCAGAGGACATCTTTTGCAAATCCTCACATTATATCACGAGGAAATTATCATGTAGCAATGAGTATTAAGCCAATTTGCTGGCTCTCTTTCATTTGAATTGATCTCTGACTTATGTGAAGATTGCATGTGTCTTTTGTTGTCTCATGAGACAACTTGCTTCTTATTAAATGATGTGCCCAGTTGTTGAAATGTTTGAATAAAACATATAAAATTATAATTAATGTGATTATAAATCTTCATTGCATGTAGTAGTCTTTTGAATAAAAATATTTACTCTACTTTAGTTTAGCCATGATAGTGTTCCCTCACTTTTTTTTTAAAAAAAGAAAAGAATCAGATGAGTCACAAAGTGTAATACAATAGAATTGTATACAACTCAGGGGTGTTGAATGAGGGACATAATGTATCAAAGACTTTAATTTTAATCACTAGGTCAAAACCTCATTGGCATACTCACATTCATTAAAATGCAACAATATGTTTTAGTGTCTTATTGATTTATTTTCAGTATAAAGTCTCACCACCTCCATCTCAATTCAAGTGTTCAAAATTGATTAAGCTCAACTTATATTTTATTGGTATGAATCATAATTATTTGATTTAAGTATTGTTGTGTTCAATATAGCCGAGTGAATTTGGCAATGGTATTTTATGGTCGAGAAAAAAAACTAAAACTTATATCAATTTAATCACAAAATCAATCTCATAAACTAATGAGTATTTTTAAAAAATTGATAGTAAATAAAATTATCAAAATCATAAGAGAATATAAATTAACCACATGCTCCGTGCAGCACACAGGTACATCATTACTGTTGTAGCCAATTTTGAGCAGAAATCCGTATGTACAATAATCTATGTCTTTGTATATTATAAAAGGAGAATTCCTTTTACTTGTGTGGAAGTGATTTTCAAAAGTAAACTCATTCATGAGCAGAGATCTCATGTGTCTATGAATTAGAGTCGTTACTAGCTAGCCTCCTAATTTTTTTTTTTTTTAAAAAAAGCACCCTAAAGATTGTTTCAGCACAGGATATAATTTAGGATATTTGGACCCTAATAAGCTTACACTTTTGTTCTGAGAAACTGTAGGATGAGGTCAGAGTTGTTCCTAATTTCAAAGAGCCTTCGACACTCAAGTAAGAGAAGGAGCAAAGTTTAGAATTGAACTGTATAGTGGAATTAGCTTAAATAAGTCAATCTTTAGGTTACTCACTGCTTGTTTATTAAGGGGCTTAATGATAGTTACCAAGGGAAATTATGTTAGGGTTCTACCCTAACATGCTTATATCCCCAAGATCTTTACCTTAATTGGGAGTTCTTTTAAGATCTCCTACCCCTATCACATGTCATGGGATGTATAATTCCTAGTTAAAACCTTTATACAATATTTACATTAAGATCTAATGGTCAATACCAGATGCTTCTTGGATTTGGCTTCACTTCCCTCTTGGGTTTCATCGCTGGACTTTGGCCCAAGGCTCATTTAAAATTTCTCAATCTAAATCATTTGTCTCCTGCAGTAAGTTTGATCTTTGATCAGAGATGCCTCAACCTTTTGGGCATCCCTAGCCTGTTACTATTTAGGAACTGCTGTCTTGATTTTGAGCTTCATCCAAACCTTAAAGGGTGTGTCGAGGTTAGCTTTTTTTCCCTTTCATGATCTTCGATCTTTCCTAAAGAGGCAGCCAATTCATTTCCTAAAGGATTTGAACTTAGTTTTTTGGAAGATTTCACAACTAAATTTTACCCTAAATTTGGTCATTTTACTATTGGCTTTCTTGATATCTGTTTTCCTCGAGGAATTAGGGCATCCACCTAAGGTGGCTTGGAACTTCCTTTTCACAGTGTCTCTTTGCCTTTCTCTCTGTTTTCCTATGCTGCTCATGGTAGATGTGTAAGATTTTTGAAAAGTTCTTAATTGGATAGGTGCCCTATGGAAATTTTTTTATTCTTTCTAAATTCATCAGCTTCCCTTTCTAGATCCTCAATATAAATTGATCAATAAGGCAGAACTTTTATTATAAGTCTTTAAAACTCTCAAAATTTTCAATATCCAAGTCAGTCTCCCTCAGAGTTTTCAATTTCTTTTAACTCTTCTTTCTTAATTATTAATCTACTTCCATGGCTAAAAATTTTCACAAATCGAGATCCATTAAACTCCACATGAAGCCCTTTTTTTCCACTAATGCCTTACATGAGGATGTTAACCAATAGTAAGGAATGAGATGATTTTCTAGCCATGTTCCTAGAACTTAAAGAATGATCAATATTTGAGAGGCTTTTCTGGCTTTGCCAATGAGCAAGAAATGTAATAGCACTTAAGAGAAAGCATCAAGTTTTGTGAGCAATCTTGTTTTGGGGCCTGATACCATGTGGGTTATCTTTCTTCTGGCTCTTCCCCCTTCAGTGGTAAAATCTTTACCACCATTATAGAGCACTCATGGAGATATCCCATCATCGCAAAAAAAGAAGCTAATGGGGGTCTATGGGCCTTAACTGCCTTTGTGTTTATCAGGGCCACCTCCTATTCTTGGTGCTTTAGGTAACAGTCCACCTCACCCTCTTAGATGTCCTTATCCTCCACCTTATCATTACCCTTTTGCCGTGGTTATGCTCTGAGATCTACCCTTGTAGGGGGTAAACCTTGGTAGGGTCTTGGCAGGAACCTTTGTAGTGGTTGTTGGAGAGGCCACAAATAGGGTTATCAAGGATAGGGGCAACCATCCTTGGTCTCACTTGGCCCTAAACACGGAATTCATCTGTATCCCCTATTTTAGAGAAGGAAGGAGCAGGGCTACCAGATTTGACAGTGAGGATTCTGATGAGTACTACCCCCTTTCTACACGGAGCAAAGCATTAGTGCCTTCTGTCTACTGTTCCTATTGGGATTCGAGTCCTTAGGATAGTCATTCATCCTAGAGCTAAGAGAAAAAGTTGAAGAGGGAGAGGAGAAGTCAAAAAAGAATTATGCTAGAATTTAAGAAAATAAAAAAGAAAAATGAGGGGGAAAGTAGAAAGGAAGAAGAAGAGACACGAATGGTTGAGAGAGTCATTGTAGACACAAGAGTGAGCAAGAAGAAAGCACAAGAGAGATTGTGCTTGTTCATCCTTAGCTCTTGCTGAGGACAAGCTCCCTCCTTTGTAACATAAATCCTTGAAGAAGTACCTTGCTGGGATGAATTTCACTCAGGGCTCTTTCTAGAGAGGAATATGAGAGTACATTGGTACCAGTGCTCCTTAAGGGCTTCTCTTCTAATTCTTCTTTTTGTGTTTTTTTTCTCATCTATCTAGTAATTTTGTTTACATCCTTTTGTTTTTAGTTTCACTTCTTAATTTCATTGTGGTGAATTTTTACAATTAATGAGAATGTCTTTTTTTCTTATCTTGAACAATCTAGCTTTCTTCTATTTTTAGGACTTCCCCTTTCCCTAATTTGAATTGGTGAGAGATCAACTAAATATTTAGGGTTTTGTTTCCTATAAATAGACATCGTAGGGATTTAAATTTTCGAATACACCCTTTCTTGTGATCTTGAATTTTCTTACTCAACACTCCTTTGCTTTCGCCTTTACCTTGTTTCAATGGCATGCTTACATCCCACCCATGACTAGAACTTGTTGGGACGTCCCATTCTCCTACTAGTGGGGATCCTGTCTATTTTTATCCATGATATTCTTTATGTTGAGTTGTCTTAGGCGGCCACTTCTCCTATTGATATGAGGTTTCTTGAGACTTACTTTTGGATGCTTTTAATTGAAGCCATTTACATGTATGGTGTTTTGTAGCAGAGAAATTGAGAATCACTTTGTACTCCAATCTAAGCCAACCAGTGGGACTCCTTCTAAGCCTAGTGGTTGAAGTTCTATGCAAGCAACTTCACCCACTATGCCCCTTCTCCTTCTGCTATGGTCCAAGGTTTTTTCAGTTATCAACATTGGTTATGCCCTTTTTATAAAGCCTTTTGACCCCAATTCTCCAAAAGAGAAACTTAGTGTCTTGTGACCCTTTGGGGGGGAAGGCTCATATGCCCCCTTCCTTACTCTAGGGGAAGCGCTAGTCAATCGAGTGAACCACTTCTTGCTCCAGTAGTTGAGCACGGTGATTCTACTAACATTGACATGGATTCAAAACCAACTAGGCCTAATCTCCTTTCATTTAGGTTGCCACTGCTTCTTGGCTAGGTCTTATGCCTAGGGCCCTTACCAGAAGGATAATCGTGGCAGCCTTTAAAAAACGTCATAAGAGGAAGCGAGGGCTCACAAAAGGGAACCTTGGGCCCTAAAAGTCTCCAAGATCATGTTATCGTATCATCTTGCAGCCTGTTCCTGGAGCATATTAAGATCCTCTGGGAAGGGTAACAGGAGAACAAAATGTCATCCTAAATTGTGTAAAGAGAAGATAGAGACAAAGGCCTCATTCCTCAAGAGATTCTATTAGCATCATGCTACAAAAGCCTACACAAGATGCAGTGAGGGCCATTATGATAGAAGATTTTCAGGCTCCAACTTCTTCCAAGTGCAAGGCTTTCTTGAAGCCTGAATTCATTATAGACTGCAATTTAGACAAGGGTTTTTGAATTTGTCACCTGTATTTTACCTTTATGCATTGTTTCTCTACAGTTTGTACTTTGCTAAAGCTAAAAGCACTTTAATTTTGCAAGGAGGAAATGCTATTCATTGAAAATTTAGAATTTCTATACTTACTGGCACATGAAAATTGAAAATTACATATTTTCATTTTTTTTCTTTTTTCTCGAATTTGCTTACATTTGATTTTGACTCATTTACTCCCTGCTGACTTTATAACCCAACTTGTCACACACCGGTGTAATCGTGAAGTCATTTTAGGGTTCTTAATTGTTACTACCTTTTCAGCTTCTTGCTCCCATTTCCATGTAGGAGCTTCAGTATCTTAGGCATCTGAATTTTAATTAGAATGTTAAGTGTCTTTTATCACTTCCCTTCCCATTCCTCCAACACAATCTCCAAATTCTTTTCTTTTTCCACATAAATATGACTCTTGAATATTTCAATTGGCATATGTAGGACTTCTTTCACCTTTACAAGGAATTCTCACATGCTTCCTACAACAGTGAGAAGCATTTTGGGGGTTCTGTGGATGAGTTTAAAAATGTCTGGGCAGCTCGAGTGGATGGTTACTGACAAATGTGGCTGAAAAGCACCAAGAGTATAGACAACCTTTATTTAAGTGCCCATAGATTTGATATTTGCACTCTCAAACTTGATAGTTCTACACTAGACCATTTCTAGGCTTTTACGCTATCTATGGGGAGCATTTTATACATAGGATGAGACTTCCTTTGCACTCCTTCCCCGAAATTCTTTTGAAGCTATATGATATTTCTCTTTGCCAATTGAGCCCTAAATCCATTTTCAACATCATAGCCTATGAGCTATTTGCTAGATTCATAACAGAAAGCCACATTTGATAGATTTATTTAGCTCTACAAGCAGCAAGGGAATGCCCACTTTTCAGCCTCTATTGTAATTTTTTTCAAGCCTACAATTTTATCACCTTCATACTTGCCGT
The DNA here is from genome assembly GCA_029747015.1 of Carnegiea gigantea. Classification (NCBI taxonomy): domain Eukaryota; kingdom Viridiplantae; phylum Streptophyta; class Magnoliopsida; order Caryophyllales; family Cactaceae; genus Carnegiea; species Carnegiea gigantea. Next base: position 293,221 of record JAKOGI010000603.1, read on the forward strand.
GTCGGTCCACAAACATGGTATTCAAATTAAATAAACTAAATTAACTACACTAATATTAATCATGTCACTTATAACTCTTAATTATCCAGGGCAACACCAATGGAAAACAAGGACTAAAAGCATTATTATGGCTTGCTTAACAATTGGACGTCATTCACTAAACTCATCAAATGCAAAGTAAATTATTGAGGGGCGAGGGGAAAAAATAACACTTATTAAAACCAAAATAAAACAAGCAAACTACAACATCAAAAGCACATAATCCCTCCTTCAATGAAGTCAACAAAAACAAGGCAAATTCAAGAATTTCAACAATAAAAATGTTAAACTAAGAATAAAGAATGATACCAATATTCAGCATATCTAGATAGAGAAATGAACTGGAAAAGAAAAACCAAAAGTCCAGATCTCCATTTGCTTCAAGAACACAATTGAAGGCAACAAGGTAGCAGCACAATGGGACTAGATCAGTAGGAATAATGTAGAAACCAATTGAAATCAAAAACCCAAACCAATCATAACAGCAAATCCGAGTAGTAAAACTACATGATTATGCAACCCAAAAGCCAAAATTCAGATCAAACTCATGAATCAGAATTGGGGAGCAAAAATAGAGCATGATATTTGAATCAAAGCCACTAAATTGAACTCAAAAGCCCAAAATCCTTAAATATAACAAGAACTTGAGCAAATTACAAATTTTTGAGAGTCTAAATTACCAAATATGAAGTGAAAAATGAAAACAAAAATAAGAGAGAGAACTAGAAAAATTAGCATAATCTGCTACTCATTTCTACTTTGCAGCTCCAATTTATGGCTTGCACTTGAACCCTTCACTACTTTAGTAACTTAACCCTGTTGATTCCAACTTGTAGTGCTTCAATAGATGATGAATAATGATAAAAATTAAATACTTGGTCAGCCTATGGATGGTTACAATTGACAAGTGAAAAAGAGAATTGATGAAGAAGAGAGACGATTAAAGAGTTAGGGGCAGTGAATATGACATTCGAAGAAAGAAGTAACGAAGAAGAAAGGGACGAGGGAATATCACATGAATTTTTGATAGGAAAAGAAGAAAATATGAGGAGAGAGAAAAGGGAAAAGAAAAATAAGTAAATGAGAACAAATTATACAAAGTTATCTTCAGTTTAGTGTAAACTATTTTAAGGACCCTTGGTTTTTAAAACTAATTATAAGATAACTTGACTTATGAGGTAATTAGTAGAAAAGACCCTCAAAATTTTGTGCTAACTATTTCAAGTCCAAGCTACTATTTTAGTTTATAAAAATCGCTTGTAACTTTTCATATTTGCATATTCTATCCAAATTCTTAAAAACTTACTTTCTAAAAATTTTATTTTGTGCATGTGTAATTTCTCTTTTAAGAAATATTTGGAACCTTCTTTCAATTGGGCTCCTAATTGTCCTGCTTCTAATTATTCACATATTGTTCACTCATCAAGAGAAACCACTTCAGTAGCACCTCAATTAAGTGTATCACTGATATAATTTTGGAAGTAAAACCCAAATTAGCCAAAATTAAGATCGAAATTAAGGAGATTAAGAAACAATTGTCTATAATTCATCTTTCTTTAGTTAACGAGATTAGACATAGTTTAAAATCTACTTTAAGTATTAGTACTCCATTTCAGCATAAATATCCTTTCCAAAACCCAAAAAACAAAAACCAAATCCCTTACGTGATATAAAAATCTGAAAGAAGTCAGAGAAATTCAGCTGAAAAATCGTCTGAAAAGGCAGAGAAAGAAGAAGAGGATGGAGTAAAAGCAGTTTAGTCTTGAAGAATTACAAAGTATGTTTGATAAAGAACAAGACTCAGAAGAATTAAACAAGATCATAGGCGCAATAGTTGATAAACAAAACGTAAAATCTAATGGAAATGAAGAGATAAATATTGTCCAGTTAGAAAAGGAAATATATCAGCAAATGAATCTAGTTAAACTAGAGGATCTTGATGTTATGCTTTTAGAATAAATTAGAAGAAAACTAGATAAAAATATTGCAAAATAATATTTGACGACGAGATTAATAAGATTGGAGAGGAGCTTAACATAAATAAAATTGAGTCCAATCTAGTTAACAACGTAACTCCTAAATCTGAGAAATTTGATGAACCTTCCAGAAGAGACACCTGTTTTACGAGATCTAGGTAGGTTCCAGCAGGAGGTACAATGAATTTTTTCTTTGGATTTAACCCAAGGAAAACCATCAGCTTTGAAGAAATTGGTCTTACCTCGATTAGCCAAATACGATACATCTTAAATATTAACGGAACTTGAGAAGAAATATTTGAGCATTGGAAAAGAGGCATGAACAGTATAAACCTAAATACTACATGGACTACTACAAATTTTCTAAACTACATCAAACATAGCTTTTTTAGCATAATAGCTGATTGATATGATCCATTAAATAAGGACGGCAAAAAATGCACTAAGAATGAAGAAAACACCAACTATAATGTTCAAAAATTTATGTATGAAAATCAAAACTGAATTTATTAGAGCCAAACTTGATTCGGAAGAAAAAGCTAGAGAATGGTAAAGAAAGATTAATAACATAGAGTTGCGAGATATCTCATATCTAGAAAATTATATTGTTAAATTTAGTCAATATTATTATAAAATTGGGCATAACAAAACAATCTTGGTATATTCAATGACAAATCGTCATATTCGATAAATTCCATAATTAATAAAAAGTACATTGCATGACTTAAAAAAGCAGATGTCATTGATACCCTTGGTTCAAAAAACTCTTATTTAAGAAAATAGGTCAATGATCAATGCCTTGGTCTCCAAAAACAAACGAAAATTAAAAAAATAATTTTTAGCATATTGGGATTCTCCTCACCAATAGGGAAAGGAACCTAAAAGGAGAAGAAAAGGAAACTTTTATAAGAAAAAGAGCTTTAACAAGCAAAGAGGAGAAAAATATAAAAGAAAATATTATAACAAACCAAGCCCTAAGAAACGAAGATTTTTTAGGAAAGCACTTATTATTCTGCCGGGAAAAACAACTATAAGTATTAGGCATGCGGAGAAGTAGGTCATTATGCAAATGAATGTAAAAATAGGAAGAATAATGAGCTCATTGAAACCTTGGGAAGTCTGGATTATTTTGAACTAAGTGAGGATGAAGCATCAGATCTAGTCCGGGAAAACAACAAAGGAATTGTTGAGATTGTACTAGAAGATGAATATGAAGAAAATGATTATGAAGAAAATAATCATATGATGGAATGTAATTCAATTAGCCTTGGTGATCTTCAAAAAAAAAGAATTTGTCATGGATAAAGAGAACAAAGAAGTCAAAGGAGATTGGGTCCTTTCTACAATTCAGAAAGATATGATCTATAAAAAAATCTATCTTTCAATTAAAAAGTAAGTACGTATGTGAAATTATGGAAGGAGATCTAGAAATAAAAGACTGTGAGTATGATGTGGGAGAAGTTAATTTCATCAATCAGGAAAATATCCTTAAGTATGACAAAGATAGCAAGTATAGATATATTCATGTTGGAAGTGTCCAAGTTTAAAGTACTCCATTACAGTATTATTCAAAGATATTGATCTATATGCTGTATTCTATGATATCAGGCATACCAAATTTAATAATCAAATTATCACAGGAATTAAGACTAATTTATGTCGGATATGTAGGATTCAATTGTCGACCATGATAATATGCGAGTCTAAAAGATGAATTTGCTAAAAACTTCCTATCTCTTAAGACAAAAATAGTTGGGATGGATATGAAAAGAGGAGGTTACTCACATAGGATATTTTGGAAAATTATCTATAAATTAGATAATACTATAGATCCAAAGACTAAGGTAACAATGATAGAGGCAGAAAAATTTGAGAGTCCTACTCCAATGCAGAAAGTTCAGCGGATAAAGTCTAACCCACAAGAGATAAATAGTGATAGCACCTGTCACTTTTCGCGATAAAAGCCACTGTCGAGCTTATGTTTTGAGGGGGCATTTTTGCCGGGTTCCTTAGAGGACCAATTAGAGTTGATTCTTAGCCTTCACAAACCCCTTTAGGGGGATCACATTAGGTTAGTTTTGTGTATAATTTGTAGAAGACAGATTGATTTCAAGATTTAATGCTAAGTTCTCCTTTTCTCCCTCTCTTTAATTTCATGCTTTTGAGTTTGTTTGTTAGTTCTATAGTCTATTGTTTCGCTTTTGTTTCAATAATTAGTTTTGAATTAAAGTTTTGATCTTTGGTTATGACTAGTCCCGTAGATGGCTAATTGATTCTTATTTAGGCCTTAACCTAACTTGTTTACAATAGAACTTAGGGTTTTCTCTCACGTCCACCAAGCGTTCGATGAAATGCTTGAAAGAGCTTCCATCTGTATTTTAGGGCAATTGACTTGTGCTGAAAGGTGAGGTCAATTATCTAGTGTGGATAGAGAGAATGACTAGCATTTGGACATGAAAATAGTCCGAGTCCTAGTTAGATCTAGGGTTGCTACTTTTGTAGTTTAATTGAGCTAACCACATGAAAATAGGTGGTTAAAACAATTAAACTAGCCTTCGAACCTTAAGAGGGGGCTTAGGTGAGCTTTGATGGTGCAACCGATCAAGTCTGAATCCTAACATAACTTGGTAAGGTTAAGATTTGACTGGATTAGTTGGTTTATCTCAGGTTTAATTATAATTGAAGTCTTTTGCTTGTTTTAGTAGTTTAGTTCTGTTTTATATCCCCCTTTGGTTTTGCCTAGCTTGAGACGCTTTAGTTAGTTCTGGTACTTGAAAACACAACTTCCTGCGAATAACACCCCGAGTACTTAACGATGCACCTTACACTGAGGCTTTATAAATATTAAAACTTCCCTAACAAGTTTTAGGACTCCACACCTAGCTTTTGCTCGTCCTTGAGCAAAATAGAATTAAAAAAAACTAATGTAAAGACCAAATTCACTTTTATAGGAATCACGGTTGCATTTAACTTATGCAACGAGACCTTTAAACCCCATGGTTCCCCCAAGTGGATGAGTGAGGTCTCATGAGGTTTTGCAAAAGATGTACCTACAAAATCTAGAAGAAGAAAAAGAAAAAGAGAAAGGAAAATAGAAAATTTTTTTGGGTTTACAAACAAAACACAAACATATACCAGAGAGAGAGTTGTACAAATTCTAACCAACCAAATTACCCTTGTAACAAAGATATTAGTAAGCATATGGACATAATGGACACATCAAGAGTCTCTATCCCCATGGATGACATCAAAGCGCCAACTTTTTACCCCATTGTACATCAAAACTTTCAATCCATCCCAGTGCTTAGTGTGTTAGTACATCATCATCCTAGGACTTAGGCTTATCATAATCAAACTCAATTCCACTTGGCTAACACAAACTACCTTATTGACTTATTGACATGAAAAACAAGCTTTCCCAGTAGCAGTATTGCCTCAAAAGGTAGCACCCACTAGCACATGCCTTAAAGGGATACTTGTCATTCCAAACTCTCTTTTTTTTATCTTTTTTTTTCTTTGTTTCTTCTTTTTCTAAAGGTGAAATGCAAACAAAAACAAAAGTAATAGCGTACAAAGACAAGTGGAAGAGCCAATCATGGAAAACTAAGATCCTAAGATAATAATGATGGTATAAATAAGGATTGGATTACATATCTAATGAACTATTGGGGTTAGAATTAGAGCTTAGAATGGCTCACTTAGGACAAAGATCTATGATGCACATTATAGTTATATGCAAGCCAATGACCAAGGTACAAGGAGATCAAAGCCAATCAAAATAGTATAAAATTCCCCCAAAACAAGTGAGAAACATAAAATCTTTTTGTTTTCGAAAAATTTTCCTCCATTTTTTTTGTTTTCAAAAGATTAAAGCATGGTTTCTCCTCCCCTACACCTAGATCTCACAATATCGTCATTGTGAATGAGTCACCACACTAACAAAACACATATGTACACAAAACAAACCCACAATAATAAATATACAAAAATAAGAAACAAACTAAAAAAAGGGAAAGAGGTTTGTACAAAATAAAAATAAATAAAAAGAAAAGAGGGAGCGAATTTACCAGGTTAGGTGTTGGGTACACCTAAACTACCATCTCCTCAAGACAGTACTGGGGAGGTTGAAGGACCATTAGTCACTCCTTCTCATCCCAAGATCCAAGCCACTAATTCAAATGTCATCAAAACTCGCAGAAGCTTATCAAATACCTAAGCATGCAACTCAGATGAATATGAGTAACAGTACGTAAACATGAATCGAGGAATAATAGTAAGTGCTCTTCTAAACTTATCAAATGTCTTGGAAAAACCAGCAAAACAATCAAATGTTGTTGTCAACATGATTTTCGTAGCTATGATCTCTGGGTACAAACTATAAGGGTGAAGCGAGGGGTTATACCCTCTAAAGGTACCTAGAGACTCCAGATAGTCAACCACATTCCTCTCAAGCATATCATGATGATTAGCAGATGACATATTACGACACTTAGGAGAAGGGGAGGGTAGTGAACATGAAAAAAAAGCATAGAATGTATCAAGAAGGTTAGGGGATATGTTATCAACAAGATTAGGACTAGCTGGCCCTGCAACCACAACACAACACATGAAGTCCCTGTGGGAGTCTCATGAAGATCATGCACCTCAATAAAAACATTGCCTACCTCACAACATATATCATCCTCATCAACACTAGCACTAACACTAAATGTCTCACCAATCTCGAACTCCATCGACTGAACTAAAGGGAAAGATGGATCAAGAAAGGTCCTGAATAGTGCAATGTTATCCCTAAGGGTATTGGGTAAGGATGGAGCAACGATGGGTAGAGTATTCAAGGAAGGGTTTGGTACTTCCTCTAGTCCGGATTCCAGAGTCAAAAGAGACACACCATCATCATACAAGTTAACATCAAGTCTAAGCAAACTAAACATAAGGTCGGCCTCATGTGACAGGTCATACTCCTGTATTTTACTAGCAAACACAATTTGTTGCTAATTCATTGCCTCTATCATACTGGTAAGCCTAGCAAAACCATCAGCAGAAATGTAATAGGGATAAGAATTACTGTTATAATTAGAACAATGATAAATTTTGCAAGGGGGTGGGTTCTAGGAATCAAAACAATTAGTCTCAAATTCATAACTATCCCAAGCCAACCAGTCAAGAAAATCACATCCTTTATCAACGTTTTTAGCACAAAACTACTAATGCTCTAAAAGAGCATGGGTCTCATAATTCACTCTCTCATAAACTGTGTTTAAAATTTTCCACTTTTTTGAACAATAATCACAATGAGTAAGAAAACATGTAATCTGTCATAATATCTCCAAAACAATTCATGCTCATATTGAGGAAGTGGGAAAAAGACATTTTTTAGTTTTTTTCTTTCTTAAAGAGCCTAGCCTCGAATACTCAAGTGAGCTCCAATATTGAAAAGCAACAACTCCCCGGCAACGGCTCCAAAAACTTGTTAGGGAAGTTTTAATGTTTATAAACCCCAAGTATAAGGTGCATTGTTAAGTACTCAGGGTGTCGTTCACAGGGAGTTGTGTTTCCAAGTACCAGAACAAACTAAAGCATCTAAAGTTAGGAAAAACCAAAGGGGGATAGAAAATAGAAGTAAACTACTAAAATAAACAAAAGACTTCAATTATGATTAAACCTGAGATAATCCAACTAATCAAGTCAAACCTTAACCTTCCCAAGTTATGTTAGGATTCAAACTTAATCGGTTGCACTATCAAAGCTCACCTAAGCCCTCTCTCAAGGGTTAAAGGTTAGTTTAATTTTTCTAACCACCTATTTTTATGAGATTATCCCAATTAAACTATAAAAGTAGAAACCCTGGATTTAACTAGGACCCGGACTATTTTCATGTCCAAATGGTAGTCATTCTTTCTACATGCACTAGACAATTGACCTCACCTTTCAGCACAAGCCAATTGCCCTAAAATATAGATGAAAGCTCTTTCAAGCATTTCATCGAACGCTTGGCAAGCGTGAGGGAAAACCCTAAGTTCTAGCATAAACAAGTTAGATTAAGGCCTAAACATGAATCAATTAGCCATCGACGGGACTAATCACAGCCAAAGATCAAAACTCTAATTCAAAAATAAATATTGAAGCGAAAGTGAAACAATAGACTATAGAACTAGCAATCAGACTCAAAAGCATGAAATTAAAGAGAGGGAGAAAAGGAGAACTTAGCATTAAATCTTAAAATCGATCCGTCTTCTACAAATTATACATAAAACTACCTAATCTAATCCCTCTAAAGGGGTTTGTGGAGGCTAAGAATCAACTCTAATTGGCCCTCTAAGGAACCCAGCAAAAATGCCCCCTCAAAACATAAGCCCGACAGCGGCTTTTATTGTGAAAAGTGACAGGCGCATAGCCGTGCAAAAGTGCAAGGCCAGCCATGCAACTCTGCAGGAACTTTCTACCTCAGGTGCACGGCCGTGCAACCCTACAACTCTTAATTCTTAATTCCTAGGACTTCCTGCCAACTCCTTGAACCTCTTTTTTGTCCAAAACTTCACTCCTCGCTCATATTCCTTCTAATTATGACCAAAATACATGCAAAAAGGGAAATTATTCTAAACAAGATGATTATGAGCTAAAGAGGGCAAATATGATCACATTCTTAAATTAATCGAGGGGATATGTACAGGAAAATGATGAAATCAATGGCCTAAAATAGCAAAATTTGAGGTTTATCAGTAATGGATATCTAGCTTTGCCAATCATGCAAAAATCAATAAGAAAAATGTGATAAAAATTGATGAGAATGACAAAATTACCATCAAACCCCAATTATTAAGAAGCATGAGTGCAAGTTCAAAATGGGGAGAAGGGTCTTCACAAGCTAAAGAGGAGCTTAAAGAAGATGATACAATTAGTGTGACCAGTGAAATGAGTAGAATGAGTTTTGAACCCACAAGACACAGTGTAGACCGAAGTATGAGTTTAGATAGAAAAGTCATTGGGTACAAAATAAAAACTATTAGTGACCCAGTCTATGAAGATGAATTAGTCACAAATCTGACAGTGAAGATATGCTATGAAGTCACCAATACAAGTCATAATAGCATCTATATCCCAATAAATGTATGTTTAGAGGGTTATAATACATATGAATTATGTGTCTACATAGATAGTGGTTATTCTGTATACTTTGAAAAAATATCGTTATTTCCAGGATATATGTGGAAAAAAAGTCAAGAATCCTTTACAAGTGAGGACAGTTGATAATAGTATTATGAGTCATGAAGAAGCCATGGAAGGGTTATCCATAGAATGAGGAGGAGTCCATTGTGTTATACCAGTTCTATAGGCTACTAATCGACCATCTCATGATATGATTATTGAAAATAACTTCTAGAGGTTATTTTCTCCACGTGCTCAGACCATAAATCAGATACTATTTACAATTAATGGCATTAAGTTCCTGTTAAAAAATTAAGTAAGACTTACACTCATCGGAAGATTAGTTGAGTTCACACGCAGCCAGTGTGGTGATAAGTTAATGCCTGTACAACGTGAGATAGTACTAATAATCTCACTACTTAAGTTACCTATTAAAGAATAGATTGCTGAACAACGAGAACAATTATGCAAAGAATTGTACTCTAATAATCCTCTAAAATTTTAGGATAAAGATATAACACTTGCAAAGATTACTTTATTAAATCCCAACACTAATATCTTAGTCAAACAAATGGTATATACACACTAAGATATCCAAGAATTCGATAAGCAAATCAAAGAACTCTTGGACAAAGAATTAGTCAAGAACAGCAAGAGTCCTCATATCAATCATGCCTTCACAATAAGAAATCATGTTGACGAAAAAGAGGAAAAGCAAGAATGGGAAACAACTATAAAAAGCTTAACAATAACACTATCTTTGATGGTTATTATATTCCTCTTATAACCGTCCTTTTCAATAGAATTCAATGGGCCTCTCGATTCTTGAAAATGAATTACAAAAGCGGATACCAATTATTACAAAACACAGTTGGAATTATAGAAGGAAACCCCAGAGCTATGATATGCTTGTCGACCCTAAATGCTTCCTTAGTCTCCCTCATGGTTTTTCCAAAAACCATGTTTTACTTAGTTTAGCAATGAAAATCTTTCATCTTACAAGAAAACAGAAAACTAAATTTTAAGAAGTCATGTGCTACTAAAACATTCGGTTGTTTGTATGTCTGCCCCCTTTTCCTTGCGCGAGTTTCTTCGAACATCTTTCTTTTTGATGGTGATTGACTATCGTTGATTGTCTAAAACATATGTACAGATCACTTTACCTTGGGTGCTTAATTTCTTTGTCAAAGCCACATTAGGAAGTATAAATTCACACCAATCAACAAGATACTATTTAAGTCTTACTACCTTATGAAATATCCTTACAAAGCTAACATTAGCTATTGTTCACTGTCTTCAAAATTTTTGGTACTAATTTTCTAAACAAAAGATATAACTAAAAGCTAAATACGAATCAGTAGTAGAAGGAAATTTCTGTAAAGAGCTTAAAACAAGCATCAAAAGCTTTACATATATGGTACCTTAACTAGAGGATCATTCCGATATTCTAAAAGAACCTTGAAATCTAGTTCTGGCACTCTTTTAGGATGATGTTTTTATATGTATGCATGATTGTCATACTTTAGTAGCGATCCTTCTTTATTCGACATTTGAAAACTCTTCGTGACTCTCGAATTGATTGCATCACCCACTTTTCTGCACTTGGAGTAACTATATACTTGCTTTGCAAAGTTAAGGTCAGGTTTAGAAATGGAAAAACAAAACATATCCGTTCATGAAATGTATGGCAAGAAACCTTACATCTACATATTCCCGGATTTTTTTCTTTGTGCAAAACTTTAGTCTAGTTAGTATAAGTTAATAGTGCCCATGTCTAATCATCAGCCATAGTTCCCAATAATTTGCCAAACTCGCTCACATCATTATCTATAGGTCCAATAGGTTGGTTTTCTCATTAAATAAGATGTTTATATGATCTTCTCATTTACGGGCATGGACATCAAATAACATTTATAAGCCTCTTATGCTTTTTGGCAACTTCTACTATCACAATAAGATAAATTTGGTTAGAACAATATGACAACAGTTATAAGGATTCATTTCAACATATTGAAACCAAAGCAGAAAATAGTGTAAACTATACCTTTCCCTGATGAACTTATAGGGGAATTTGGTTATTCTGTAGCTACCTGGTCATCTGATCGTATAACCATAGCGTATAGTGCAACAAGCTAGCACTTAGATCTTCTCCTTTGCTCTATTTGTTGTTCACAACTCTCTTATTCTACCTATTGTTTTTGTGGGCCTTGTTCTTACTACAGTTTTAAAAACTCAAGCATCCACACTACTGGGCACAATGGTAGATGTTGCTGAATGCTTTGTACTGTTGGTGTACTTTGCTTCATTATCTTTGTCTCATTATTCTTCAAAAGACACCACAAAACAACTATTGACAAGTATTCAAGTAAAAACAATTAAATAAAAAAATAATGACAGCATAAAACTACTATTGATAGTATGCAAGATGAAGTAACTCTGGCACTTTCAGTGTAAAATTACGATAATTTCAACCATTTAACAAGGCAATAGAAACATGATACCTTTGTGGAGACATTCTTAGATTTTGATTGAACTGAATCACACCCTTGGTCAGCTTCTTCATACAAATCAACAAACTCGTCATCCTTACAATCTTCAATAGGCATATAACCTTTATCCTTATCATTTCTCTTAAGCTTCTCCTTCCCTTTAATCTCATTGTTATTTTTCATTCTCAATTGATCTGCTAATTTGATAGCCCCATTTCTTCTAATTTCCTTGCATTGTTCTCAATATTTGTGCATCTTTCCTTATCATAGGCGTTTATAAGCCTTAAAGTAGCATCCGGTTGTTCTGAACATGAAGTTTTTCTCTTTCTTGCCAAATTTCACAGTGGAACTAAACTATATTATTGATTATTGTCAGATACATTAATAATAATTTGTGTTAAATGTATCATTATCCATCATAGTCATTGATTCACAAATTATAGAAATAAAGCTAGTGGCATATGTAAGAATTTATATTAAACTAAAACAGAAAGTAAGAAGGCCTACCAATGAGTGAATAACTTGAAAAGATGCAGAGCCACAACAAAAAAGAAACAACTTTCACTCATAGCTAGCTCTTACGACTCTGGCCAAGTCTCATCATCAACACACATCCACTCCCACTCAGTATCATTATACTCAGAATCATTTTCATAATTATCTATATTCTAACTATCCTTTAAGCCATTGTCTATGTTAATCGTTTGGACCTCTGCACCTTCTCCTGAGCAACTAACATCCAGATCAAACATGGTAGTAATGTGATGATCCGAATCAGTTGGCTCACTATAATATGATTCCAAGCTTGATTCTTGAAAGTCAATAAGATCACATAGAACTATCTTCATGGCATAATGAATATCAACATCAATTGGATATTAGACATAGAAAACCTGATGAGCTTGAGATGCTAGTATAAAAGGATCATCTTTATAACATAACCACTTGAAATTGACTCGTGTAAGCCTAAACTCGTCAGCTTCTATATGAAACCAATCACATTTAAAGAGAACAACACTAAATTTGGACCAAAAATTCACCTTGATAATTTCTCATATTACTCCATAATAAGAAACATCTCCAATCATAGGATTTTGATCTTTCAACCTAGTAAAACTCAAAGTTAATGCTACTAAAGTGACTCGACTATTCTGAGTTTTCAATTGTAAATCACATTCCTTCATGTAAAACCTGTAGCCATTGATAAATATCCAATAAACCTTCGAGCCTTAGGATTCAGCCCCTTGTTAAGCCCAAAACTATGGTCTTCAACATCTTCATTCTTCACTTTCTCCTGGAACCAAGTGATGAATTCATGGCTGTGATTCCTTGCTCTCTCCCATCTACTTCTTTGGCCTTGAATATTAATGATATTTTGCTATTCCCTACATTCAAGAGCTTATTTATATCAGTAACAAATCATAAAAAGCAGAGTAAATGAAGATTTGGACAAAATCGGGGTAAAAAGTTTAAAAGTATGGTAACATGTTTATGAACTTACTCAATAAACTTCTCAACTTCATCACAGTTGCAGTTAAATATAATATATCTGTGATCTTACTTCAAACTTTGTTGATCAAATGAGAATACCTTCCCGTTCTGTTTTTCGAGATTGGATAACCAACATTAGGGAAAATTAAAGTCTGACTTTCACATGGATTTATTTTGTCATAACGTGCTAATCTCTTGTCTAGTCTTCTTTTGACACCATCATTCAAGTATCTAGAGCATAAAGTTAACATTCTTCATCCAAATATCCTTCAACCATGCAAGCTTCTGGGTGACACCAATTTGTGCACATATTCCTTCAACTTACATAGATATCTTTCAACAAAAAAGCATCCATTGATATTGTACTGGTCCTCCAAGCTGAACTGCATTAACCAAGTCGATAGGTAAATGCACTATAATGTCAAAGAATGTAGGTAGGAACATTCTTTCAAGTTCACATAACACCTCTACAATTTTGGAAGATAAATTTCTAACTTTTGAAGGCTAATGACTTTGGTACATAAATGTCGAAAGAAATTACCCAATCTTATTAAAGCCATGGCTACACTTTTTGGCAAAGAATTTCAAACTGCAACCTACAGCAAATAGTGCATTAGCATGTGGGATTATGACTCTTATAACCTGTGAACTTTCTTTATTTAACCTGTAGAATGCTCGATATGTTTGATGAACATCTACAAGGTAGCTTTCCTTCTTTAAAAACTTTTAGGAAGATATCTTGTTTGGTTGTCTTCTCAAAAATATCTAATAATGTCCATATCACACTATCATGGATATTCTTTTCTACATACATGACATCCAAGTTGTGACAACATTTATTATCCTTCAAATAATGTAAATTGAAAAATGTAGACATTTTTTCTGATGGTCTAGCACTATAAACACTTTTCTTCTTCGGCTGCTTCTTCTGAAAATCAGCTTTGAACTAAGATAATTCATTAAAATAGTCACTACCTAATAGTTCATTAGGAGCATGTTTTTTCTCTTTGCCCCTGTTGAATGATCACTCATCAGATCACCACGGGTGGTCTATGTCTAAAACTCTGAGATGACCCATGTAGCAAGTTTTTCTATTATATTTTAAATATTAAGAGCATGTGTCATGATTACAATAAGCGCATGCCCATCTTTCTTTGGTGCTCCATCTAGACAACATAGAATAAGTTGGAAAATCACTTATTGTACCTGTTAAGACAACATGCATATGAAATGATTACTTTATAAATACATCGTAAGTTTTCAACCTAAAGTCCCATAAATCTTTCAACTCGTCAACCAGTGATTGTAAGTATATATCAATGTTATTTCTAGGGGAATTAGGGCCTAATTAAAATTAGCAAAGACAACATTAAGTATTTTGACTTCATAGACATCTATGGTGTAAGGTTATAGTTAATCAACAGAACTGACCATGTATTATGAGCAACACTCATTGCTCGAAATGTATTGAACCCATCGCTAACAAGCCCGATCTAACATTGTGTGGATCATGTGCAAAATTGGAGTATAAAGGATTAAAGTCCTTCCACGTTTGGCCATCATTAGGATGCCTAAGCTCTCCATCTTTAGGTCATTCTTTATCATGCAAAATCATCGATTCAGCTGTCTGTGCACACATAAACATCCTTGAAGCCTCGGTTTTAAAGGAAAATGCCTGAGTACCTTTGATGGGATTTTTTTCATATTCAAATTTCCATCTTGACGTTGTGCCCACCTGACAAAATCATGCTCCTTCATGTTCTTCCCAATGGACGATGCAATCATTAGGGCACGCATGTAGTTTCCTGTAATCTAAGCCTAACTCATGGACTATATTCTTAGCCTCATCGAAATTTTCTTGGAATTTTAGCATCTAGAAATGCATCCCTCAATAGATCGACAAGGGCATTAAATGCAATGTTACTTATCCCATGAGCGCACTTAAAAAGATACTAACGAATAAGGAAGGATAACTTTGAAAAATTTTTACAGCCTGGATACGACTCTTGCTTACCATCCTCTAATAGCTTAAAAAATTTTCTAGCCTCCTTATCCAGCCCATCAGAAACCTCTTCATGTCCAATCTGCCACATCTCTAAATGCATCATGCAACAATCTATCAATGTCATTATAGGTATTTAGCCCATCCCTACCATCATTTATTTTCCTTGTATTCCCTAAGTCTCCACAAGAGAGCGACTGTTTTTTTTTTTTTGTTTTGGGGATATGCCCGTTCCTTATATCCCTTAACAAATCCATTAACAATCAAGTGACCATACACATGAGTTGGATAACACTAAAAATGCCTGTTACACTTTTTACAACAACAACAAATTTGATTTCCAACAGTATTCTTTAAGAAAGAATTATCAAGAAAATCATTGAGCACAATTCTATACTCATATGATTTTCTACGTAGTTTTAGCCCAGTGTGATCCATCAATATGCAATTTCCCTATCATTTGGACAAAATTCAACATAAATATAGAAAGCATTGAAAGGAAAAAAAAGAACAGTAAAGTTTCTTTTGGGTGATCCAAATGTTGTACAAAGATAAACCAATCCCATCAAGTATGAACCAGAAAATTATCCAACAATATATACAAATCTAGTCATTAGTTACTCCTTAACATCATTTTAGGTGAGTATAACAAGTTAAATAAAATACATAAAAGAACATAAGCATATCAGTTTTAATTCTAATAAGTCAAAAGAAAATGTATTCTTTTTCTTTAGTTTCATATTCTTACGAATTTGCTTTTAAATATGAATGCTTTTGGCTATTTAGCTTGTGATTACATGCATGGTTACTGCAAACATCTATTAGAAGCAATGAGCTAATTATTACATATAACAACCTTAAATTTAGTTCAAATTTCTTGTTTTACATATCCTTTCTTTAAACTTTAAAAAGATAGACAAACATGAAAGCGAGAACTCCTAAACCAACTTCCTATAGACATATCTTATAATATCATTAATAAATGAAAATTAAACAAGTCTCAGCCACTTACACAAGTCACTGATTCAATAATTTAATACAAAAGTTTTGATTATACAATGGCTCACTAGTTAAATAAATTCAATTGTAAGTTAGTTAAGTGAACTTGGAGATGTCATGTATACTAATAGTTTACTAATCTTATATATCTTACTTGTTAAGTCTATTAGAGTACTGACAATATGTTATGCAGGTTGGTCAAACAACAGGCATACTGACACTTGACTAGAAACTATTAAATAACAAAGTAGTTAGAATGTGTTTCTTGGGTATAGGAGACTATTGAACCACATCGATAAAGTAGAAATTATACATATCATGACTATTTAAAATTTTTTTTAATGCCAAAACCTCATAGTTTCAATCTTTAGTTAAGAAACTAGCGAAAAGACTAGAAGTCTACAAGTGCACTTTATTAAAAAAATTGACACTCTGATGAAGATCTCTGAATGTTCGTGCGTCAATACATTGAAGGTAATGCTTTGGTTACTTGCTTCTTTCTAGCCTAGTTTTTATATTTTTTAATTTTTTTGTTTGGAGGAGGAGAGGAAGCACAGGAAAGGTAAAGATCTTTTAGAGTAATTCTAAAAGACTGACGCAAAAAGTCAACATAAACCCATAGCCGCTACTCCGTTTCCATAGGAATCTGGGCCATCATCTTAGCGCTACCTTAGGTAGAAAAACCAAATTTCTCAAAAAGACTTGAATGGTCTCCAAATTTAAAAACTCTTTTCTTGTTAGAACAATTATCAAGTGCATAAGCACAAGATTTTGTACCTCTGTTGTTATTAACTCACCCACAAAATTGAATTCAACTTAAGCAAATCAAGCAATAGATTAGGTCTAGGATCACATATATAAATACATCATTTCCAATGTACTATATAAATAAATCAAGCAAATTAGGGCCTTAATTCTAGTAGAATGTTATTCTTTTCCCATGACACTACCCCCCTCATAAAGTCAGATGAAATGGAAAAAACATATATAGGCAAATGAAGAGATTTGTTCCATGACATTCCCATGTACTATATACCTATGCATTTTTTCACAATGGGGCTAACAATACTCTTAACGATTCTTCAAGTAATAAAGCATTGGACTCAAACACACTACCAATAAGTCCTCAGAGCTTTACACAAATTCCTTTTAATATCTTCCATTGAACCTACCTTGCGCTTAAAATTTAGCATCCTCAAACCGAACTGCCTTTTGTTCCTAGATCAACAGTAAAACAAGACAACCCAATTTCACTCACATTCAAAATCCTAAAGACAATTAGCAAACAGAATATGTACAATGAAAAGGGATACTCATTTATAAGTCCTAAAGAAGTGAAATCAGAAAATGGAACCAACCTATGATTAACTCAATTAAACGAAAACAAAAACTCTTGAATGACCTTCAGATTAGAATCTTGAACAATGCCAAATCCTTGATTTCCAGTAGTTATGGTAGAAGATGGGATTTCTCCCTCTTTCTATGCATGTCTCTCTTTCTAACAAGCAGCAACCCTATTTTGGGAGGAGTAAATAAGGCCTTGTTCTCTTGGTGGATTTAGTGCAGGTGTGGAATGCAAATAAGTGGGAAGAAGTTGGTGAGAGTGGTTAGGAGTGGATTGTTGTATGTGGGAGTGGGAAGAAGTAGGAAGCAGTAGAAATTGGCGGAATAGAGTGGGAGTATTGATATTAGCTAGATTAATAATTTGTGTAACATAATAATAATAATAATTAATAATTACTATAATAATAATTATTATTATTAATTAATAACAAAAATAATAATTATTAATATTAATAACAATAATTAATGATAATGATTACAATAATAATTCTTATTCTTATTGATAACAACAATCATGAAAATTGTTAATATTAATAATAATTACTATCATTAATTTTAAAATTAAAACTACCACTAGCAATTATTAGTAATAATTATTATTAATAGAAGCAATAATAATTACTATTATAATTGTTACAATAATAATTATTATTAATGAATATTAGGATTAATTGCAATAACAATTATTATTAATAAAAAAATTGATTAATAATATCAAGAATAATAATAATTATTATTCATATTATTAGTACTAATTAATATTAATAATTATTAATATTAACCATTATTATGTACTAATCTAATTAATTAAAAATAATTATTAGTTTCATTATTATTATTGAAAATAATAATTATTAATCATTTTATTAATTAAAAATAAGTAGTAAAAATAATATTTAATAATTAATAATAATAATCATATTAATAATTAATTAATAATAAAAATAATACTTAATCATTAATCATGATAATTTTTAATAACACTAATAATAATTAATCATAATTATTACATTAATAATTCTTATTATGACAAATAATAATCACAGTAATTGTTGATATTAGTAATAATTATTAGCGTTAATAATTATATTAATAGTTATTAATTTATTAACATTTATAATAATTATTGTAATTATAATTGCAATTATTATAATAATTATTGCTAGTATGCATTATTAATATTAATAATAATAAAAATTACTAATTACTAATATTAATAATAGTTATTAACTATACAAATAAGACTTAATATTATCGAGAATAACATTTATTAATATTAATATTAATAATTATTACTAATATTAGTAATAATATTTTCTATTATATAATAATGATAATCATTATATGAATAATAATTAATAATAATATCTACCATTATTAATATTAAAATTAATCATTATTAATATCATTACTAATTAATTTTAATTATTAATAGTAACAAAAAATAAGTATTTCTAATTATTATGGTAATTTTTGTTAATTGAGAATAAGAACAATAATTAATCATAATAATAAAATTATTAGTATCAATAATAATTGACCATAATAATTACAAGAATAATTATTATTAATGTTAATAAAAATAATCGTGGTAGTTGTTAATATTAATAATAGTCATTATTAGTAATATTAACATTAATAATAGTTATTGTTATTAAAAAACTATTAATAATTACAATAATAACTATTAATATTAGCAGCAATTATAATTATTCTTGCTAACAATAATGATTATTATTAATGCTAATAATAAAAAAACTACTAATTACTAGTATTAATAATAATTATTAATAATAAAAGTAATAATTGGTAATTTTGGGAATAATAATTATAATTAATATTATTATGAATCATGACTAATATTAATAATTATGACTATTAATAATTATTAGTGAATAATAAATTAATAATAATCATTATTATTATTAAAAATAATTAATATTATTATTAAGTAATAATAATTATTATTAATTAATTATAAAAATATTAATTGATCATAATTACTATTATTAATATTGATAATAACAATTAACAATAATAATTACAACAAGAGTACTTTATTTTGAGGAGTAGAGAGGAGTGGAAAGAAGTGACATTTATTTTAAAGAGTAGGAAGGAGTGGGGAAAGAGTGGGAAAGAGTGGGAAAGTGTTGAATGGGAGAATTTACCCACGAAAAGAACACGCCCTAAAAAAGTTGTTTCTAGAACTTTTTATTTCACGCATAGTTTAGTCTTTTGTTCTAGTAATTTCCATTCGTGTTTGGTTCTAGTAATTTCCTTTTTTCAATACTTTTTGTTTTTGCTTTCCTTGTTTTTTTTTTTTTTTTTTGAGATTTGATGCTATGGGTTGTGTTTTTAGTGGGAAAAATTTTTGGAGATTCCATCAAAAATTTTAAAACCTGCACAACAATTAATCTAGTGTGTTTGGAGAACCATTGCATATGTACAGTAATTGTAATGTTTGATTAAAAAATGGTTATATTAGATAAGAAATTTATGCAACAAGTTGAAAATCGTTGCCATAGGATATATGCAAAAAAGATTGTTGTAGAAGGTCTCTTTTCTTGTAGTGTTGTATTGATGGTATTGTTGGTATTGTTCTGTCCTCACTAAATTTGCTTTCATATATGCAAACACTATGGGCAAATATAATTGCAGTCATTTGCAAGGTGGACATTGGTTAATGTAATTAACATTAAGTGGCATTAATTGTTTAAAAAAAAACAAGCTTCCTTAAAATTTGAGCAAGTTTTCCAAAGCAACAAAATGAGTTAAGTTGACCAAAAACCTAAGTACATCCAACAACTGAAGGTGTACATGTGCATCCCACATCACAAAAGCATACATGTATCCCAAAAGCAACTGAAGGTGCAGGAGGAGGTGGAAGTGGATGAGTTCATGGTGGGAGTGAGGATGAAACCTGTGATAGAGGAGGAGGTTGAAGAGAGGATTAGGAAGATAGTTTCAGAGGAGGAGGTTAGAGAATGATAGTAGAGGTTCGTGATAGAGGAGGATGTTAGAGAAGGACAGGTGAAGCATGGCAGCAGTAGTAGAAGTTCTAGTAGTAGAAGTGAGATAACTAGAAGAAGTGCCCGAAGTCTTTGGTGCTTTAGGCTTTCTAACCTTTACAAATATCAAGGGATGTCATTAATACAACCAATGTAATAAGCAAGTGATGAATCTTAAAAATTTTTATAAGTAATTAGTAACTTGAAAATTTCAAACTAATACAACAAATGTATAAGTACCTTAAACTTTTCGTTCCTGTCAAAGCAAGTCTTCTGATTGTGTCCTACTTGACCATAATTAGAGTAATGAATCTTGCTACCATCCCTATAGACCTTTCTGAAAGTGTATGCCTTTTCATTTTCTTCATGCTTCCTCCAAAATTGATAATTGCTTTTCTTTTGGGGAGAGAAAAGAGGGGCACTAACTTCTTCCCTAGGGGCAGACTCCTATGTATCTCTGCCATTAATGGGTTTCAGTGTATGCGAGTATGTCCTCCTTAACATCTCAGTGTATTAGCATGGGTGAACAAACTGTTCACGCTTCAATCTCTCCTCTTTCATAATAGCCAAAGCATGAGCATAGGGAATACCACTTAGCTGCTATACTGCCATGTAGTACAAGTGCAAGTTCTATCTTGTAAATGCACAATGAAAGCTTCTATTCCATGCTTCACACTACACAAACCATTTCCTACCTTGGATGCGCTCCACTACTCAGGTTCTTTTTTCTTTTCTGTAGTTCAATAATGATCTTAGGGCAAATAGCTTGGTCTAAAGTTTGGGACCAGTTCTGAAAAACGCAAGTCTTTTCATAATAGCCTCACGGATTTCCTTAAGCATACTCACAACAGGCTTGAACCTAACCTCAATGATAGCCCTATTAAGTATCTCTGCCATATTATTATCTATAGAATCACACTTAACATATGTTTTGAAGTACAACTTATATAAATGGTGAGGGTCTTTATCTTCTAAAAACTTCTATGCTTTAGCATCCAAATTCTGTATTTCTCTCATGTGCTAATTGAAATGCTTCTCACAAGATGCTTTTGCAATTTTCTAGAAAATTTCCCTATACTTCACCCCACTCTGCCTATTTCTGAGGTTAGCATAGACATACCTTGCACAAAGTCTATGCTCTACAACAGGCATGAGATTAATTATAGCATCAACAATCTCCTGCTCAAAGGTAATTAAATGCATCAACATATTATCATTACCTAACCTAATGTCAATTAAAAACTTATAAAACAAATTTAAATGTAATACCTTCTGCTGATCAAAAATGATTGTCCACCCTTCTCTTATACCAATGTCTAGATTTTTCTTCAGGAAGCCACTGAACCATGTCCACATCTCTCTATTCTCCTTCTATCCTAAGCACCATGCTAGAGGGTATATGTTGTCATTTGGATCTTTAACCACAACTGCAAAGAGTTGGCCATTGTATGGTCCCTTCAAGAAACAAGCATTAACACTGGCCACCCTCTTACAACCTTCTAAAAACCCCCTTTCCAAACTCTCTATGCACATGTCTGGGGACTTAAAGTTGTATCTAGCCTCAACATGTTTGCTAATTTGCATCTTGAAAGTGGTTCCCTTATTTTACTTGAGTACTTCAAGTCTAGAATCTCTTAACAGTTCAAACTCACCCTTATAATCTCCTAAGACAGATGCCAATGGCCCTGCCCTCCCTACTACTCATGGTCACTGATGCCTTGTAGTTCTGGTGTTCCTCTATTAACTTTTTCAAGTCTCTAGGCTTCAAATGAGAGTGACTTGTTAATGTTTCCTTATAGTACTCAATCACCCATTCAGTAGACATACTTATCCTCCCTTGCTAAAAACTAATGGAATGTATATATGTGGGCTAGGCATATTCTTAGTTTGAAAATTTTGCTCCTTTTATTCTTATGACCCCACAATATCTATTTACACCTCTCAGTGACACAAACAACTTGTAATCTACTTGGATCACTCTTGATATACTTTAGTCCATAGCCTCTCACTATGTTATAGTTGCCTATTGCTTTTTTACTCGCTTTTTTATCAGGAAATCTCAACTCCACCTCTAAATCTGCCCCTTCAGCGGATACAAATGTGCCCCCTTGTACCTAAGGTACTTCATAACTCTCTTCCTTTTGTTGGTCTTACCCCTAGCATCAACATGCTCTGTGTCTGGACTAGCACTGTCAGTATTGTCTAAGTCCTGATATGCTTCCCCTATCAATCCTTGTCCTTCTTCAACTCTCATTCCCTTCACCATCTGTCCTAGACTCATCATTTTCTTCATTAGAGAAGTAACTATCTTCTTTATCTACTTCATCACCTTTAACCTTATTGCCATTCTTATTTTCCATTTCAGTAACCTCAATATGTTCAACATATGGACAAACATAAACTATGGTAATTAACTCATGAATGTCTTTGTCATTCTCAATTGGGACTAGACTTTCTTCCAATGGTAACTATGGCTTGCTAAAGCAAATTTTCTTAATCCCATTTTTTGTATACCCCAATTTCATCATCTCATCCTTAATATCATCAACACTTAGTGCATTAGGCTCTAGGCCTGTAATAGTACATTTTCCCTCACAATGGACATGATGAGGGACTCTATCAAAGTTACCTCCAAGAAATATATGAAATGTTGCAACATCATCACTCATCCTGTAGTTAAAACTTAAAAGCAAACCACACAACACATAATATATGATCAACAATAGAGCAATGAGGCAAGAACACATCTTTACAACAATTTCATTCATAAATATCAAACAATCGTTCATCACTCATTAAAATTCAGCAACTTCATAACAATTACATGTCATAGAAGCACGTACACTAACAAAATCTACCATACAAATCAATTTTACAATGGAAAAAAAACCCATCATTGTACTCACCTGTTGAAGACAATTGACTAAAATGTTCTTCCATACCTTACAATTCACCCAATTTTAGCTCTTGGTGCTTCTTTCTTCACTTCTCATTGAAGTAGATCGAAATTCTAGGGTTTCAGAGGGTGAGAGAAAGAACCAGGCAAAGGGATGGAAGAGAGAGGAGAAGTCTGTGAGTGTTGAGTGGAAGGAAAAGTAACATAGCTCCTAATTTTTTTCATTTTTTGCTTTATTAATATGGGTTTTTACTAGCTATTACATCAAAAACTAACATATGCCCGTTGTAATGGCATCTTTTAACCTACTAATAGAGTTCAATGGTGTTTTCAACCCAAACTATAAGATAGTGGCGTTATTGACTTTTTTTGATAAAATTGTGGCATTTTTGGGCAAGATCTCAGAATTATGGTCATTATCCACCATTGCTTGCAAATTTGGAAGCCATGCCATTGATGTACAAAATTTATGATGAAACTATACTTGGCAATCTTGATTATAACTACTCCTTATTCCAATCACCTTCTGCCACCGCTACCGCATTTTTGGCCACCGAAAACCACCAACCTCTTTCATGCCTTCTTTGTCTCTTGTCAAGTTGTACTAGCTAAGGATATAATACTTTAAAACTTCACTTAATTTTTTATGGTATATTGTATATGTTGTTCACTTTAATGGCATGCATGCATGAAAAAACAAAATGTATAAGAATAAAGCTTGCAGGGGGATTCTTATCATAGAATTATTATCCGCAACTATTGAAGATTTGAATATAGTGAACCGAAGGCTTATAAGACTATTTTTTTATTTTTTATTATTACTGATGACACTAAAACTTAATGTGACTCACATCTTTAATTTTTACTAAAATTAAATAAAATATAATGGAGTGCCCAAATGATTGAGGAGAGAAAAGGGCAGAGGGGAGAGGAGGGCTAGCTAAAGCTTAATTCTACGCATGAGTTTTGATGGCATATATACATCAATAGTTTTTTTTAATTTCAATTTATATGAATTTTAGAGTGAGTTATAAAATTTAGGACTTAGAGAACATACACAATATCGTGTGTGAATAATTGTCTCATATTGCTAATAGTTATCATTTATTTCTCCATGTAGTTCCATCAATCCATCCTATAGATGAAGATTTCATGAGGCTCTACATGGTCCATGAAATTCAAACATTAGAATTACCGGAGCATTTTTCTAACGAGTTCAAGAGTATTTCAAAATACATCTATAGGTGGTTCATACCTTCATATCTAATATTTGTTCTTCTTCAACTTGATCTCCCAGTTTTTGATAACTGATTATATATGTGGTTAATATTCATTGGGAAATATAATGACCAACAACCATCTCAAAGAGGTTTAGCACCTGCTAAATTATCCAAAGACTCATTACCTTTCAAGCTTCTTAGACTACAAGGATATGATGTTTCTCCAAATAAGTTTCCTTCCCCTCAACCCCTACTATTGACTTGTATCTAGTTATAACATCATGAAAATCTTGCTCAAAACCTCAAATAGATTGACCCGTTACTAACCTTACCACAATGAACCACAATGAAATTTCTAGAGCAATATCACTTGTATACCATATGTTCAAGGCAAACATCCTACTTTATTTCCCAGGAGAAAAAAACAAAAAGGAAAGACAAACATTCTTCTCCATGTGAAGCAAACCAAACTTGACTTGTAACTCTTCACTTAGATTAGATACGTGTGACATGAAATTCCGTCATCTCTGATATGACAAAGAGTAAAAACAACTTATCCAAGCTTGATTTGGACGATCAGTTTATTACATTTTGTGCTTTCATGTCTTCCAAATGTCCTGAATTTATAAAAAAAATTTTGCCTAGTTCCCCAACGTAGTTAGAGCATTAAATTTACAAAGAAGCTTTGTTGGTTCCTCAATGATACAATGGCTCTCAAGTATATCAAAGATAACTATGATAAGCTTTCAAGCATGCTTTACAACCTATATAGAGCAAAAAATCTATGGTCCAAGGGGAGACAGAGGAACTGAGATCATTTCTCAAAAAAGCCTACCTAAGCACAACTGTAAATGATGATATCACCATGTGGCCAATCTTCTAGAAGTGGAAATGCTATCCCCTTACACCTCTGTCAAGCTAAGTAACTTCTGCTGCACAGACATTGGTATAAAAGGTGATGGCATGTTTCTTAAAAACATAACTAAGACAACATAATCTCAATTTTCATGATCCAAATTTTAATAGACCATAATCTTAAGTAAGGTTCAAGTCATATTAAGCATTTTTTTTAATAATGTTTTCTTTCCTTTTTTCCATTGGTATAGATCAACCATGAATTTTCTATTCTTATATGGCTAGAATGGATCCACACAAAGGATGTATGATGCTCCTGGCAATGCATAAGTACACTGACAATATGATGTCTTGTTTCTCTCCTTGTCCTTTTTAACAGGGTACCTTGCATAGATGACAAAGGTTTATTTTAACTTGCTAAGGAAAATGACAAACATCGGCAATTAGTCAACAAGAAATAATTAGAAAAGCTCCTAAGGTAATGACTAGTAAGGGACTCAAGCTTTGGCTTCATATTCCAAATATTTATACTTCTGTGATGTTTAGAATTAATCTCTTTTCTGTTTACTAGCGGGCCTAAGGCTTCAGATCTTATGGCCATGCGATTTGCCAAAGAGCAATGTTTACTCTTGCTTTGTAGTTGCTGCTAGCGTTTCCTTCCATTATAATTCTAATGTTCGGTTGATTGTTACAAAATCTGTAGCTCTTATTACAATTATTGATGACTTTTCAACATAGAAGGATCACTTAAAGACTTACTTACAAATTCTTACAAAAATAGTGCAAAGGTAGTTTTTGTTGATTACTATATCTACAGATTAGACAAATACATAGATTCTTTGAATTCAATTGAGTTAAAAGGTTAGAACAAAGTGCGGATCAAATATGTAGTTTAGATCTCATTGCCATATATAAATTTAGTCATTTAATTTTGATTTGTTGCCAACTTATCTATACACCATTAATACTGCTTTTTTGAAATATTAGATAAGATCAAGTAATTTCAAGTGAAACCAAATTACCTTATCTTAGGGGCATGATTCTAATTACTGAATGTTATTTCTTTTATGCAGTTGGGATAAAAGAGGCTTAACAAGTGATAGTAAGGTGCTATTTAACGCACTTGACAACATTGTGGGAGAAATTACAGAAAAGTACCTATATCAACAAGGGGTCGATACAACCCATTGTCTCTAGGAAATTGCAAGCCTGCAATCTTTTTTATTTGTTTAATAGTTACTACATCTTATGTTTAATTTCTTATGAATGTATCTAATTTTATTTCTCTTCTTCTATTTGAAGTGGTATGAAACATTTGCTTCTTTCCTAATGGAAGCTACTTAGAGCAGAACAGAGGAAGTTCCATTAGTGAATTTCTGCTTGAAAATCGGCATGATATCTATAGTTCCCTACACCTTAGCCCTTCAACCTTCATACACTTTTACACCAACCGTTTCTCTACAAAGTCTTCGCCCTCTGCAGTATGCAGATGTTACCAGCTCCCTGATGATTTCATGTTGATAAACCTCTAACTTCGTTATTTTGATCCCTTAATTTCACCATTCTTTCCTATATATTTGCTCTATTTAGTGAAGGATTTGACCATATTTGCTCCTCTTTGCTCGTAATTGTCTTATTTAGACCAATTTCCCTTTCTGTAGGCATTTTGGTTACAATTGAAAGAATTTTGCATTTATTAGCCCATAGATGAGCAAGGAGTGATATTTCGGGAAGGGAAGATAGAAGGGGTCAAAGATTGGAGAATTGAAGCTAAGAGCTTCTGCACAGCCAGCCATGCATAAATAGGCATAGCCGTACGCTATGACCAGAAACCTCCTGCAGGAAAGCACGGTTGGTTATGCATTTTTGCACGGCCATGCGTGTCACTGGGATGATGTACGGTTGGTTGGGCTTCTAGGTTTTAAACCCTAGCTTCGCACGATGCCCATTTCCTCCCTCACACTTGACCTCGCTCGCTTTCTCTCCCTCAGTGCCCCACTAACTCCAACACTCCTTCACTATCGCCTCCAAAGGTCGACTCATCGGCCGGTCACCGCCACCTAAACCGGCTCCCTACCTCCCTCAAATTCCCTAAATCCTAGCCACCGTACAAACCACCTAGCCATCACCTAGCCACCCACCTACTGCGGCCAATCTTCGTTACTGACGACCCATCACTGCACCCCCCATCCACAACCACCTCCTCGTTTCCTCCAATCTCTCTCCTCTCTACCAACCTTAAAACTAACATCTGCACTAACCCACTCTTCTACCACCCACCGACGGTTCCCATCATTGGATTTCGACTAACAACCACCACCACTTTCCCTCTTTCTCCTCTATTTTAGTACTTCTCCCTTCAACATTTGCACCTTTCACTTTTGATCCACCATTTTCACTTGAATTTGAGGTTTGCTTTGGGTTGATAGGTTGTTTAATTGCGTTCAATTACAAGTGAGAAGGTTGAATTGTCAATTTCCCATTATTGAGTGAGAATTTAGGTTGACGTGTCTTGTGATTCTCCCTTCATTATCATGACTCCCAAGAACAAAGGTGTATCATCTTCTTGCACCCAAGATGCCCTCTAAGCCCGCTTTGACCACCACCTGTTCCACTAGCTGCCCACTTGCTCAACCCTAAGGTAATCATGTGCAATCCTACCTCCTAGTGCCATTAACAAGCATTGAATTGTGCTTCTTGATGATGCTGAACGTGAATGCTATGATGCTTTGGTGTCTCAAAATATTTACCAGCCTAAGTATGTTAATATTGTATTGTTGTGATCACTGAGTTTGTGGGATGATTTGCATGCTTTATTTGGTGTATTGGGTTGGTATGCTTATATGTAATTGCGATTACCGGTGTCTGAGAAATTAGTTTGGGATTTCTTTACCTCCTTTATGATTGATGAGAAACTGAACTACAATAATGACCCCTATGACATTCACTTCAGATTAGGTGACTTATCTCATGAGATGAATTTAACCCACTTTATAAAATTGTTACAACTTCCCATGGGTGGGATTATAGTTTTTCTTCATGTCAATTACAGTCGGAGTGATTTTTGGGGGAAACTTACTTGTGATGCTCCCCCTTATGTTCCCGCTTTGCTAAGGCCATTTTTATATGGAACCCTATACTTCGGTACCTCTAATGCCTTACAACGACCATTGTCTTTCCCCGTTTTAAGAGTTAAGGGGTACCGAGGAGAGGTAAGTTGTTGATCTTGTGGGCGGTATTGCATGGGGTTCGTGTCAACACTGCCTTTTATATTGCTACTCAGCTTGATAAGTAAGTTAAGAATAG
The DNA here is from genome assembly GCA_029747015.1 of Carnegiea gigantea. Lineage (NCBI taxonomy): Eukaryota > Viridiplantae > Streptophyta > Magnoliopsida > Caryophyllales > Cactaceae > Carnegiea > Carnegiea gigantea. The sequence continues at coordinate 321,995 of JAKOGI010000603.1, forward strand.
CAAGGCTGTCATTATGGCCAGTGGCATTGTCACGATTATGGCTTGTGGGTTAGGCCTACAGGATCTTTTTGTCTTACACCGATTCTTCATGAGGGTGGGCGTATTAACGTAGCCACTTGTGTCCACATAGAACTCTTGACAATTTTAGGTAACCAAGTGTGGCTAAACCATCATGGTGGTGCCTTATTTCCATTACCTAATCCAAGTAAACTACCAACACCAATCAAGTGAATTGGAGCTATGATGATAAAATAGATGTTGAGGGTGATGCATTGTATGGCATTGTATGGATTATTTGTAGAGCATGTAGGATAAAGTATATAGGTCGGTGATGCATTGTATGGATTATTTGTAACCATTTATATCAAGTGGAGATGTGTTGAGTATGGCTTCCATAAGAGCACGAGGTAATCTTTGTAACACTTCTCTTTATTATCCTATTGTTGATTACCTTAGGCAGATCGATCGCTTTGTCCAAAATAAGATTTGGAAAAAAATTGAAAAAAAAAGATTTTGAAAACCCCTCCTATAATGATGAGTCAAGGCATTAGTGGTCAATTGGTGTAATTATGGATGATTGTAAGCTATTCTTGGTAAATTCTTTGAAATGATGATTTTAAAATATTTCAATTGCATTGCTTGGTCTTGTACATTGGGTGCCTTTGAAGGCACCATATCATGATTGACCACCCCTTTTAGGTCGCACATCCCTGGAACTAGTTGGTTGCTTAGGTAGTTTTTCCATTGAAACTTTTGGTCCCACTTAGATTATTTACTCTTGTAGTCTCGTTACTTCATTTTGCATATGACCCACCCTTATGCATTCCTTCTAGAACGTGGTTTGCTTCTGTTTAAGACTATGCATATGCTGTGTACTTGACAATATGATACAGGCAATTGTTGATTGATTATTAGCCACATAGCCAAACGACCTTCCTATGATTTATGCTACACCCCTTGCTAACCATGTTGTGCCTTTGATTGATTTCATTTATTTTAAACCTATTCACTTATCCCTTGGCCTTATACAATTTCCTACCTTTATGCCATGACTAGTTGGAGTTTTGTTTCAAGGACTTTTGATAGGTAGCGTGAGGTGTAAGTTCATTTATATGGTTGGCTATCTTTGGGTGTGTTGATTATGGAAAAGAGATATGTTGTTCTCCTCTTTTGAATTTGTTAGCCTAAAAATATGTTGCGAAATGAATTGAGTTGAACATATGAAATGTTCATCCAATACCACTCATTTAGAGGGAAAAAAAACAAACAAAAAAAAGAAAAACAAGAAAAAAACAAAGAAAAAAATAGAAGAGAAATAAGAATGAAAGTGTCAGCATGGTTGGTGACTACAGCGTAATGTTGAGTGCCTCAACTCATTTTTCCGAAGCCCATTCCTATGTTTAACTTCGAGTTAGTTGGTATGGAATGATATTGTGATGTAATACATCATGTGGAATGTTCATAGTGCTCCCTAGTCTCTTAGCCTTAGCTCCACATTCCCAATTATATCTTCCCTCTTTCACACCTAACCTAACCCCCTATTGCAGCCCATAACAAACTCTCGGGTTGTCATTTGCATGATGATTCAGAATATAACCAAGCCTATGGCAAGGATGTTATGTTGGGAGGATGATTGAGAGAGGTAGATATTTTCAAACACATGAGAAGGAGCATTCTTGTTTTCCTATGTAAGATATTGTACCAGACTTGCTAGTTCATTGCTTGATTAGGGGCATCCTAATTGATGAGGGATGTGATATGCATTAACCAAGTGTTGAGTCTAGGTAGTGTGATATTACAAATTACTTCAAATGGTTCTTTGAACTGCCTATTTGTACCTTGAATAGTCCCACTATTTTTTACAGTTGTGCTTAATTGACTTTTTATCATATTGCTTTGCCTGAGGAGTGACAAATTAAAGGTTTTGCACCCTTGTTAGTTTGCTCATGTTTTTACATTGCTTAGAGACAAGCAATAGATAAGCACGGGGGAGTTGATGAACCGCTATTTCATTATTTTGATCCCTTAATTTCATCATTCTGTAATGCCCCCAAATTGCTAAGTACTTTATTCATAGATAACTGCAATAGAAGACTTAATGATGGAAGGTGCTACCGCCATCCTCATAAGGATAAGGCTAACTGAAACCATTTAATCCTGTAATTCATATTTACAATCACAATATCTATTAAACTGAAACACTCCAAGACCAAAGTCCATAATAGTTCAACTTTAATGCAATCCATTTAATCATACCATGTGCTAACTCGCACTCCACACTATACAAGTATATTGAATATAGATCCAACTTGATCATGAGGTCGATCCCAACATTCATGCTATGCTGAATCCATTGTGAGCATCTAATGACTTCCAAAAGGGCTTGCTAAATGGAAAAACATGTGATACTTCATCACCTAAAATGAAAAACATGAAAACAATTCGAAAATGTGAGCTAAAACTCAATACATGCATTCCTATATTGTAAATTGGGTGTAGAAACACTGTTGATGGGTACTCACCTTTGCAATTCATTTAGTTCGCAATAACGATGAAATGAAAGTAATATGAAACTGAATCGCTCATTATTATCTGGATGTGAACCCCTTGCAATGATATGATCTATACATAGGTGTACACCTACCAATCCGAACAACAGTTGGCCTGAAGCCGCGTAGGTAAATGATAGGTTGACGCCCTATAGATGATAACTGACGGGGTCACAAGTTAAATGCAAATCACTGTATAAACTGATTCATTGATAAACTCATTAAGAGTTGTAACTTGATAAACATGTTCTACTTTCTAAAGATACAGACAATGAATGTACATTGAGTCTTTAAAAAAAATGTCATCTGACTTAATAAATATATTCTGACTTAATAACACTTATGCATAATGGAAAATGATAACTAGGCCTCAACTCTGTTTCATAAATGTCATTGCAGGTATGTTTAGTCATCAAATGATCCTCACTCACATAATTGAGTAAGTAAAAGTATGTGTAACAGAAATTGAGTAATTAAATGGTATACATAACATGGGTATTTCAATATAACTTCAAAACTGAATTAATAAAATGTAAGACCCGCCTTGTTTGTTTTAAGTTAACCTGACTGTCTTGCTTCTACGCTATGAAAATCGTATTTTTATAAACTATACGAGTTAAATTATTATTGATGTGCTTATGTGAATGATAATTTTATTAAAAAGAATGTCTTTGTCGTGATTGATATTATTATTGTTAGTTTCAAAAAGCTTTCGATGATTTTTAGTAAGCGTTAATATAGGTTATTAACGAGTACTAAATCGATTAGGAACCCGAATACGATCAGGTTGTCAACCTCAAAGTTCGTTTCGTTAGTTATTAAATCGAACCTCAATATTTTTGGGAACGAATAATCGACGAAGGGTTGTTTTAGCGATTGAGATTAGAATTCGGATTACGGTTTAGATTAGCGATTCCTATTATTGAACAGCTTGGAGTAAAAAGAAAGAGGGAGGGAGGGGTATATTGGTAATTTATGCGAGATCCCGCTTTCCTTTTCCTCTTCCCCACGCGAAACCCCCGACTCCCTGCCTCTCTCTCTATACAATCTACATCTTCTTCTCCTCCTCCATCACCAGACGCGACCTCTAAGCTCCCAAGCAACCAATTTTTGCTCAGCCCAGATCGAAAATTCCCTAGATTTCACCTCCCCAACGTCATACAAGCCCATCGCTGCAAAATCAGGGTAAAATTCGAAGGATTTTGGCCGTGTTTCTTGATTGAATTGGCAGTGATTTGAAGCCCAAATACGAGTCGAAACATGACCATGCAATCTAGCTTTCATTTACTTCGATCACTCTCCAAGTTGTGAGTAAATTCGCAGCCTCAAGCACCCACCATAAGTTCTAGTTAGTAAGTGAACGTTCGGGTTGAATTTGAGGTCCGAATCGCATGGATTAGGCGTGAAATGGGGTCTGGTCGCGTGGATTTGAGCAAAGCAGCAGAGGAAGGTTGAATCCCTAGTTTTCCAACAACCAAAAGTCGAGCCAAAGCCCTTCGAAGGAGTCTCTAGCTCAGAATCGAGGTGAGGGTTCCTTTCCTTCTAAATTACTATTATTTTCAATGAATTTAACTAAATTAGTTAGTACATGTCAATTCTAAGATTGGAAATCAGTTTGGCTGAAATTGGAGTCAAAGTTAAGAAATCACGAATATGGTACTAATTTTGGGTTAATCGCATGTTGAGTCGATGCCTGGTTGAATGAACCGATCAGTTGAGAATTTTAAAGTAAACAGAATGTTGTTATCGGGCTGTCATAGCATCAGTTTGTCGCACTTGAATTCTATTTGACGTTTAGGAATGCTAGTTAGGCAGTTGAAATAATTATGGAATAAGCTAAATTATGTCTAAAGGTTATGACTAATTCCGTTTGGGCATGTTAATAGTCTATTCGTAGTAATTATAATGGAATATTATGCCTATGATTAATGGTTTGCGAACAAGAAAGTAAATATTGCTTGAAGTCTCTATGTGCATGAGTTTAGTATACGTTAAATTCTAGGTTAACTATTGAGCATGAATGACATACCTCTATACGATCGTTTTATGTATTGTTGGTTTGTTCATGACAACGTTAAACTGAGTTGTAAGTTGGATAGCTCGAGGTGGAACTATTGAGTGGTTTGAGGTTCTTGTGGTCAGTGCTGTATGAGGAGGGAGTTAGGGTTGCGAACTGTCGCAATCATGTGGATTACGGGGCCATGTGTGGCTTAATGGGCAAATTCTGTCGAGTTGTGATATGAAGTGTATGAATGTGCTATGTGTGAACCCTTTTCTCCCGATATGCTACGTGATGTTATGAGATTAATTCTTGAAACTTTAGACGTCTTTAAAAAGAAAAGGTCATTTAGAAAGTTTGTTATACATGTCCGAAAGTTTGGCTAATTTATATACTAGTTCTTGCTTACGTATCTATTGAGTTTCAACTTACCAGCATGTAAAACCATTATATTTTAAGAAGCATTTACGTTGAAAGTTTACGAACAAAACTTGTTTACCTTATAAACGAGCCAAGTACCTCGAGTTTTCGAATAATAACAAGTTTGGAACGCTTTAAGTATTCAGTTTATTTTTATGCCCTTCTTTGAGTTTTAAAAAGGATTGAAATGAAGTGAAAAAGGGCAACTGAAGAAGTTTTAGTACAAAACTTAGTTTGAGTTATATGCTAGCTAAGTACCTTTAAGTTTCGAATGAGTGTCGAATTGCGAGTTAGCAAATTCATTATGATTTTAAAAGGGTTTCCAAGTTGAAAATGAAAGAACCATAACCAATGGTAGGGTTATGGGCTATTTTGCTGGATAAGCATAAGTATGCATATGTGTAAGTAATTATGTTTATGCTTATGTGTATGTTGAGAAGCTACTCTAGAAACTTTAAGCTTAAGTCTGAGAGCCAGGGATGGTGGCTTAGTATCTCACCTGGCATAACATAAGCTATGTTAAAATGACTCAGGGATGGTGGTTTGAATCTCGCCTAAAATCTCATTATGTAAGTTATGTCTCAGCATAGTATGATGTCTGCTCGGATAGATGTATGTTGCCGCTTGACTTTGGCCGGCTCGGGACGGCAGTAACAAAGTACCTCTAAGAGTTTAGTCTTCGCACTTATGTGATCAAATTGTTATGTATGTTTCTTTTAATAAACGATAATCTTACGCCAAGGGTATTTTCCTAATGAATAAGAAAAGCAGTTGGTGTTTTGCCTTTTTAAGTATTTCAGAAAAGAAAGATTTATAAGGGCCATTACGAGGCCATATTGAATAAGATTTGAAAAGTTCATGAAGTTCATTAGGGGACCATTACGAAAGAAGTTTCTTATAAAGAATATGACCTCAAGAGCTAACTAAAGTGTTTTTAAGAAAAGAAAGAAAGATTTCAAAGGTGCATACCCTGCATATATTTTATGAATGAATTTCTAAGGATAGTTTAAATGAAGTTTCAGATCAAGCATAGTTCCATCCTAGTAATGCATCGGACATTCAAGCTTTCTAATGTACATATTCGATGAAAGAATGTTTCTTGCCGAATCTTTCTTACCAGTTTAGATGTTTTCAGCACTTTCAAAAGGAATTATAGGCTTTAAAGAAGTTGGCGTGAATTATAAACCAATCTTGGAATATATGAAGAATCACTGTGTTTTCAAAAGTATGTTTGAAAGCTTCAAACTCAATCCTTGTTACTTGTTTGATTAGGTGCCTAATTATTTATTAGTAGGGAAGCTTGGCCGTTTAGGGCCTACGAGTTGAGGGGTTAGAATGAAGTTTTAGGGGTGGTGATCTCCCCATTGGGATTTTGATTGCCTAATATGATAGTAAAGTATGAATGCGTGATATGTGATTATTATTAGTATTATTACCTGCAATCGTTTTGGTTTTAAGGAGTAGGGGAATTCTCACTAAGCGTGTGGTTGCTCACCCCATTACTCTTTCCCCTTTTGCCCCAGGCTTTTGTTATGACAGGTGAAAGTCAAGCCACTTATGCAGAGTTGAAGTTTACTCTTAGTTGAAAAAGAGTTATGTGTGCTATATAGAAGTAGATTCATGAGTTTAACGATGTAATACAATGTATTCCTAGTTTGTAATTGTTGTAAACTAAGTTTTCTATCTCATATAATGCATATTGTTTATGAGTCACTCTGTATGGCCGTATGAGCCAAGCATCTTATTAGTTAGATGTCTTTGGTTGAAATTAGCTATATTTTGGTATATAAACCCCAGTACTCCAGTTGTATAGACTGTTAAGTTGTATATTCGATTTCCTTCTTTATTAATAGACTGTATTGTTGATAAACTCCGAGCGAGATTGCTTGTTGAGTTATAAACTCCGACTTATAGCCGTTAAGTTTACTTTAGAATTCTTTAAGCCTTCATTAATCGCAGGGAATTGTTGTAAGCCTTTTAGCCTGGAAATGGTCAGCTTTTAGGGGAAATTCTGTCCGTTTCACTCCAGAAATTAAGTAGGAAGTTAAGAGAATGTAACGTTCCCAGCCCCAGGGGCTGGGGTGTTACAGTGATGGTATCAGAGCAAGGTCCTGTGACCATATGCCGCCACCTGAGTCTTGCATCTCATATAGTTGCCTAAGAATGTGTTCACGATGACCTAATACATACCTGCCTTGTGTGCAAATGTGAGTTCTATGTGAATGCTAGCCGTTTACCTAGTTAGGTGCAGCTTGAGTGAGCTCATTAACCGAGTGAATGGATGAATTGCTAAGAGTATAAGCCAAATAACTTGTATTCTCATGAATGAGTTAAGTGATAGCTCAATCAAAGTTGTTTTGCTTATAAGCCTTGGTGATTTCAAGTGAAAGTTTAAAGAACACATGATTTGAATTCAAATAAATGGAAAAGCGTTAACTGTAAGCTCATCTTTACCCTTAAAGTACGATTTGCTCCTCGAGTCCCATAATAGAGTGAGCAGACGTACTCACTGGTTGGTAGGGAATAAGCTAGAAGCAATTAAGCCATTCTTCTTTCGAAACATAGAGACCTTGAAAGTTGATATCCTTCCTAAATAGTGAGTTAAGGTTTTTCTTTTGCATAAAAGGCCTTTCTAATTCCATATATAGGCCTTACTATTGTGTCTGAAGACTTGCATTTGTTTTACGATGATGTCCGTGTCTTATTTCATGAGCATAAGCTTCTATGTGTAACTAGATGTATTGAATACTTAATTATCAAGATGCATTCGTTGCTTGATGTGTTCATGACCAGTTATGTGTTTTATGAATAAGTTGTTACACTTCTAGACGTTTGCTTGACTTAAGTTGGTTTATTATATGACTTGGTCATTTAGATAATACAAGTTTTGTAATTCATAGTATGACATGACCACTGATTCATTATTTACATTCCATGACTTCTATAATTTCATGTTATAGCTAAGTAACTGTATGTGCCCATGTTTGAAGCATGATGAGACGACAATAGAAACCTGCATTCATATATTCTTACCCTTATTTGGTTGATCAAAGTAGCGCAGCAGAAGCATATAGGCCCATACGCCATAGTACCAGGACTCATCTAGGAGCATAACCATTTATTTGTGCGAATCCATGACTTAAGAGACAATCAGCTCCAAGTAGTGACCTTAGGAAAAGCCTCCCCACCATCAAAGTCATCAACTCGCGTTTCTACACTAGCACATTTTCTCCAAGTTGTTCTTATCGACATGATTATGCTAGTTCATGCTATTCGTGATTCTTGTTCTTTAATGCTTTGATGTTAACCCTACATGATGCCCATGTGATCTTGAATGCTACTTCAAGTTCTTTCATTGCCAACATGGCGTAATTGGTATCTCTGCTATCTTAGTATAACATGGTAACGTTCTAATGAATGATTTAACCTTAGATTGACCCAATATCTTTATGCTTTTGAATAAGCCTGATTAAGTTAACTCATTCATACGACTTTAGCATGCCCTGTCTAAATTGCCATGAATGGAATGTTTAAAAGTTATTTGGAATTAATATAAGAATATAGAATTGTCGGTCACATATGTTTCTGTTTTGTAATTGCTTACTATATGCGTATTAGATGTTTTCATGTTGCTTGGGAATCCTAGACTTGAGAATACTAAATTACTGATACTATGCAATGCTATGTGATGCTATTATGCTTAAATGATACTATGTGGTGCTGTGTGACTTTCTTATTGTTCTAATGTGTTATAGAAATCTCTGAGTTAACCATTGTGATCCCAAAGGTGACTTGAATTCATGTTTTAGAATGAGACTACTAGTATATTGTCTCAGTTGTCACACCTCTAGATGCCCACCCATAGGTGCATATGCATGGAGTTGCCGTCTACTATGCAAATTGAGTCTAGACATTCGAAGGTCTATGTTCATTTTTTAAAAAAAACAAGCCCAGTATGGTTTTCCATGCCAACTCTGTTGCCCCTCTTCAATGCGATTTTCCCTCAATGTCTGAATAGAGTGAGTAGACGGTTGAAGAGGATTGGCGAGGAGGAGACTGGATACCATAAGCCATTTTCTTTCGATTTAAAAGAAGCAGTGTCTGCAAAATGAAATCTTTTGAAAACCTACTGCGTAGATCATAGTTGTGTGCGTACATTCTAGGGAAGACCAAACTTAGGTTTAGAATTTCGAGGACAAAATTCTTTTAAGGGGGGAAGAGTGCAAGACCCGCCCTCTTTGTCTTAAGTTAACCTGACTGTCTTGCTTTTACGTTATGAAAATCGCATTTTTATAAACTATACGAGTTAAATTATTGTTGATGTGCTTACGTGAATGATAATTTTATTAAAAAGAATGTCTTTGTCGCCATTGATATTATTATTATTATTAGTTTCGAAAACCTTTCAATGATTTTTAGTAAGCGTCAATATAGGTTATTAGCGAGTACTAAATCAATTAGGAACCCGAATATGATTAGGTTGTCAACCTTAGAGTTTGTTTCGTTAATTATTAAATCGAACCTCGATATTTTTGGGAATGAATAATTGACGAAGGGTGGTTTTAGCGATTGAGTTTAGAATTCGGGTTACGGATTAGACTAGCGATGCCTATTATTGAACAGCTTGGGGTAAGAAGAAAGAGGGAGGGAGGGGCACTTTGATAATTTATGCGAGATACCGCTTTCCTTCTCCTCCTCCCCACGCGAAACCCCCGACCCCCTACCTCTCTCTCTATACAATCTGCATCTTCTTCTCCTCCTCCATCACCAGACGCAAACTCCAAGCTCCCAAGCCACCAATTTTTTCTCAGCCCAGATCGAAAATTCCCTAGATTTCACCTCCCCAACGTCATACAAGCCCACCGTTGCAAAATCAGGGTAAAATTCGAAGGATTTTGGCCATGTTTCTGGATTGAATTGGCGGCGATTCGAAGCCCAAATATGAGTCGAAACATGACCATGCAATCTAGCTTTCATTTACTTCGATCCCTCCCCAAGTTGTGAGTAAATTCGCAGCCTCAAGCACCCACCACAAGTTCTAGTCAGTAAGTGAGCGTTTGGGTTGAATTTGAGGTCCGAATTGCGTGGATTAGGCATGAAATGGGGTGTGGTCGCGTGGATTTGAGCAAAGCAGCAGAGGAAGGTTGAATCCCTAGTTTTCCAACAACCAAAAGTCGAGCCAAAGCCCTTCGAAGGAGTCCCTAGCTCGAAATCGAGGTGAGGGTTCCTTTCCTTCTAAATTACTATTATTTTCAAAGAATTTAACTAAATTAGTTAGTACATGTCAATTCTGAGATTGGAAATCAGTTTGGCTGAAATTGGAGTCAAAGTTGAGAAATCACGAACATGGTATTAATTTTGGGTTAATAGCATGTTGAGTCGATGCCTGGTTGAATGAACCGATCAGTTGAGAATTTTAAAGTAAACAGAATGTTGTTATCAGGTTGTCATAGCATCAGTTTGTCGCACTTGAATTCTATTTGACGTTTTAGGATGCTAGTTAGGCAGCTGGAATAATTATGGAATAAGCCGAATTATGTCTAAAGGTTATTGCTAATTCAGTTTGGGCATGTTAATAGTCAATTTGTAGTAATCATAATGGAATATTATGCCTATGATCAATGGTTTGTGAATAAGAAAGTAAATTCGCTTGAAGTCTCTATGTGCATCAGTTTAGTATACGTTAAATTCTAGGTTGACTATTAAGCATGAATGCCATACCTATATACGATCATTTTATGTATTGTTGGTTTGTTTATGACAATGTTAAACCGAGTTAGAAGTTGGATCGCTCGAGGTAGAAATATTGAGTGGTTTGAGGTTCTTGTGGTCGGTGTTGTGTGCGGAGGGAGTTAGGGTTGTGAATTACCGCAATCGTGTAGATTGCGAGGCCTTGTGTGGCTTAATGGGCAGATTCTGCCGAGTTGTCATATGAAGTGTATGAATGTGCTATGTGTGAACCCTTTTCCCCCGATATACTACGTGATGTTATGTGATTAATTCTTGAAACTTTAGACGTCTTTAAAAAGAAAAGGTCATTTAGAAAGTTTGTTATGCACGTTCGAAAGTTTGGCTAATTTATATACTAGTTCTTGCTTAAGTCTCTATTGAGTTTCAACTTACCAGCATGTAAAACCATTATATTTTAAGAAGCATTTACGTTGAAAGTTTACGAAGAAAACTTGTTTACCATATAAACGAGCCAAGTACCTCGGGTTTTCGAATAATAACATGTTTGGAATGCTTTAAGTATTCAGTTTATTTTTATGCCCTCCTTTGAATTTTAAAAAGGATTGAAACGAAGTGAAAAAGGGCAACTGAAGGAGTTTTAGTACGAAACTTAGTTTGAGTTATATGCTAGCTAAGTACCTTTAAGTTTCGAATGAGTTTTGAATTGCGAGTTAGCAAATTCATTATGATTTTAAAAGGGTTTCCAAGTTGAAAATGAAAGAACCATAACCAATGGTAGGGTTATGGGCTATTTTGCTAGATAAGCATAAATATGAATAAGCATAAGTTTGCATACGTGTAAGTAATTATGTTTATGTTTATGTGTACATTGAGGAGCTACTCTAGAAACTTTAAGCTTAAGTCAGAGAGCATGGGATGGTAGCTTAGTATCCTGCCTGGCATAATATAAGCTATGTTGAGATGACTCAGGGATGGTGGTTTGAATCCTGCCTAAAGTCATTTGAATCCTGCCTAAAGTCTCAATATGTAAGTTATGTCTCAACATAGTATGATGTCTGTCCAAATAAGCGCATGTTACTGTTCGACTTTGGCCGGCTCGGGATGGCAGTAACAAAGTACCTCTAAGAGTTTAGGTCTCCTCACTTATGTGATCAAATCGTTATGTATGTTTCTTTTAATAAATGATGATCTTACGCCAAGGGTATTTTCCTAATGAATAAGAAAAGCAGTTAATGTTTCACCTTTTTACGTATTTTAGAAAAAAAAGATTTATAAGGGCCATTACGAGGCTATATTGAATAAGATTTGAAAAGTTTATGAAGGTCATTAGAGGATCATTACGAAAGAAGTTTCTTTTAAAGAATATGATCTCAAGAGCTAACTAAAGTGTTTTTAAGAAAAGAAGGAAAGATTTCAAAGATGCATACCCTGCATATATTTTATGAATGAGTTTCTAAGTATAGTTTAAATGACATTTCACATGAAGTATAGTTACATCCCAGTAATGCATCATGCATTCAAGATTTTCAATGTACATATTCAATGAAAGAATGTTTCTTGCCAAGTCTTTCTTACCAGTTTAGATGTTTTCAGCACTTTCAAAAGGAATTATAAGCTTTAAAGAAGTTGGCGTGAATTATAAACCAATATTGGAATATATGAAGAATCACTGTGTTTTCAAAAGTACGTTTGAAAGCTTCAAACTCAATCCTTGTTGCTTGTTTGATTAGGTGCCTAATTATATATTAGTAGGGAAGCTTAGCTGTTTAGGGCCTAGAAACGAGTTGAGGGGTTAGAATGAAGTTTTAGGGGTTGTGATCTCTCCATTGGGATTTTGATTGCCTAATATAATAATAAAGTATGAATGCGTGATATGTGACTATTATTAGTATTATTACCTGCAATCTTTTTGGTTTTAAGGAGTAGGGGAATTCTCACTGAGCGTGTGGTTGCTCACCCCATTACTCTTTCCCCTTTTTCTCCAGGCTTTTGTTATAACAGGTGAAAGTCAAGTCACTTATGTAGAGTTGAAGTTTACCCGTGGTTGAAAAGGAGTTATGTGTGCTATATAGAAGTAGATTCATGAGTTTAACGATGTAATACAACGTATTCCTGGTTTGTAATTGTTATAAACTAAGTTTTCTAGCTTATATAATGCATATTATTTATGAGTCGCTCTGTATGGCCGTGTGAGCCAACCATCTGATTAGTTAGATGTCTTTGATTGAAATTAGCTGTGTTTTAGGATGTAAACCCCAATACTCTGGTTGTGTAGACTGTTGAGTTGTATATTTGATTTCCTTCTTTATTAATAGACTGTATTGTTGATATACTCTGAGCGAGATTGCTCGTTGAGTTATGAACTTCGGCTTGTAACCGTTGAGCTTATTTTAGAATTCTTTACGCTTCTGTTAATTGCAGGGAATTGTTGTAAGGCTTTTAGCCTAGAAATGGTCAGCTTTTAGGGAAAATTCTGTTCGTTTCGCCCCGAAAATTAAGTAGGAAGTTAAGAGAACGTAACGCTCCCGGCCCTAAGGGCTGGGGGTGTTACATAAAAGTAATTAAATCCGATGTAAAGTAAATAAAAGTAAAATAGACCACAGTGAGATAAATAAGATTACAAAGGAAAAGGCCTTGATGGTGACAAATAAGGGAGTGGTTGTAGCCTTTTCTGAGATAGGTTGCTGATACGGCTTTAAGACTTACTGATGTATAGCTTGGTTCAAGATAACAGCGAGTACACTAGATTGGCTTGATAAATACATTTGAAACATTCTGAATTGAGTAAGTGATAAAGGTTTGAGGCCAAGAGAGATATATCTTGGCTCAAAATAGCATAAAACTGCAATAATATGGTTTGATAAATATGGTTTCTGAGTCAAAAATTCTCCTCACTTCCCATGTTTCATTCATAAATCCATTATATATAGAATTCCACCCCAAATGCGTCATTGAACTCAATAGAAGCTACTAAGCTCACTAAACTTGGTATTTTCTTTGTAAAATCCATAATTAATTCAAAGTTCATAAATAAGATCTCAAATTGTATACTTGTCTTCTTATTTCTCATTAATCAAGCCAAAAGCTCCATGAAAGTTCATGAATATTCATTTCCCCCTTAAATAACCTTTCTGGGCCCAAAATACACAACATGAGTGCATGACCAATCTCATTCAATCTTTATTATTGTTCTTTACACAATTACTCAAAATGTTTCCAAGAATTATCAAACTCAAAATGCTCAACAAAAAATCATGAAATTTTATAAAAAAAATTGAAAATAATATGGACAATCTACAGTAAAATTTTTGAAATTTTCCTCCAAGTATACACTGCACAAAAATTACAATAACTGCCCAATTTGTACCAAAGCAGGTCAGTTCACTTCAAAAATTCAGAACTTTCACCCTTGATCTGAAATGGAGACCTAAAACCACAATATGGAAAGATTAAGAAGTCTTTAAAAACTTTCATTTAGAACACCAAGTATGATTCCCATACTAGGGTTCCCAAAATGGGGTTAGAACATAAGTATGTCAGTTTTGGTCTAACCTATACAGTCCTCGTAAAATGACCATAACTTTGTCTGCAGAACTCAGATTAAGGCGATTCAAAAGGAATTTGAAAGCTAACTCACTAATCTATCTACTCACCAAAACTCATAATGTTTAGCTGGGTCGATCATTACCAGTTTATTGGAAAAGTGTCCCCTGTTTTATGTCAGTTCACAGCCACATTGTTTTTTCTTTCTCCTCTTTTTTTCGCATAAATCCTCACTTAAAATCTTTCCAAATCACCAAAAACATCATCATAATCATCAATAAGACTAAAGGTTACAAAATCATATACAAAACAATACAAATCCATCACTTCAAACTTAAGCTTGCATGATCATGAACAATCTCAACCCTTGCATGCTTTTAAGCTTAAGTAATAAATAAAACATCAAAATAATTCTTATTTTTATCAAGATAGCATGATCCATAATCAAAGCCAACATAAAACCATGAATCAAAACTAAAATCAACAAGATAGTGATAGAGTTAGTCACTTTGAGCTTGAATATATGAAGAAGGAGGTGGTGTTTGGTGGTTGTGGGAGTTGGGGTGGCAGTTGGTGGTGCACGAGGTGGTGGCTAGCCAGCTGGCAGTGGCTGGGAGTGGCGGTAGCACTGGCTGGGCGAAAATTGAGGGGCCAGCCATGGGGTGGAGGAAAAGGAAGAAGACGTGAATTTGAATTTTTGTTCTTTTTACTTGGTTAGAAAATGATCTCAAACTAATTATAGTCACTTGGCCGAAAATTAATTCTTCCCAAAATATCTTTTTGTTAATTACAGTTAGGCAAAAATGATAGTAATTAACTTAATTTAATTACACTAAAATTTTCGGGCTAAAATTTGAGCCCAATAAAATTGGGCCATAATTGGGGCCCAATGAATTGGGCCAAAATAAATGAATTCGAGCCCAAGTTTTTGCTTTGCTAAAATTTAAAATTTTGAGACGTTATGAAAAATAATTTAACGCTCAATCATAATTATCGAGGCCTACTATCGATTCATCTGAAATTTAATTAATCAACGAAACTTGAATTAATAATCAATGAAACTTGACTTAACAATTAAGGAAATTTGAATTGCAAAATGGGACCCAAATGAAATATCCTCCAACCAGAATGATTAAATACGATAAATGAACGCGAAAAATTTAAATGACATAAGGTAATTCGGTAAATATATAAATTGAGTGTAATTGAATTAATAAACATGATTTGGTTAAACAAATACCCGTAATTGATTAAATCAACAAACATGATTAATTAAATAAATAAATATAATTTAAATAAATAAAAATGGGCTAGGGTGGGTTATTACATATTCTTTCCTCTATATTTACTCGATTTAGTGAAGGATTTGACTGTATTTGCTTCCCTTTCCTCATAATTGTCTTATTTGGACTAATTTCCCTTTTTGTAGGTAATTTGTTCCTAATTAGAAGAATTTTGCATTTATTGGCCCATAGATGAGCAAGAAGTGATGTTTCGGGAAGGCAAGTGGTTCGTAATTGTCTTCTTTGAACTAATTTCCCTTTTTGTAAGTAATTTGTTCCTAATTAGAAGAATTTTGCAATTATTGGCTGATAGATGAGCAAGAAGTGATGTTTCAGGAGGGGAAGAGGTTCGAGAGTCGATAAAAGGGGTCACGATTGGAGAATTAAAACTGAGAACTTCTGTATGGCCAGCCGTTGATAAACCTCTATTTTATCCGAATTAACTCATTATTTATTCCCTTCTTCCCATATGTCTATGTTGGATTATGATGTGAAAATGTCAAATGTGCTTCGTTTTGTTCGTATTATGCTTAAAGAAGTGTTTTTCTTATTTTTAAGAAATATTGTCAACAGATGAGAAATTCACAAGTGTTGATGCAAAGGAAAGCCTTGGGAATGATTTTTAAGGAAGAAAAGAAATCCAATGAAGTTTTGAGGACAAAAAAGCACGATTGGAAATCTGAAAAAGGTGCATGGTTAGCCGTGCACTAAGGCACAACCATTGCAGAAACCGACAGATTTCAGTCGTGAATCCCAAAGCTACGCACGAGCAGCCATGCAGAAGTGCACAGTCATGCAGTATGCCAGATTCAAAACTGTATGGGTGCTCGTGCGTGGAAGCACGATCGTGTGTTTTGCCTGTTTTTGTGTTATATAAGCAAATTTCGGACTTTATTTGAGGGATACTTTAGACTATCTTGGGTATTCTCCTTCAACTATTTTTAGGGTTTCTATTAGCTACCAAAATCTCATTAGGGGGAGAATAACTTAGGCTAGATTAGTTTATACCATGTATAAGAATGTGGATTGTGCTATTCAAGATTAAGTTCCTCTTCTCTTTGTCTCTTTAATTTCATGCTTTTCAATTTGTTTGCTATTTCGATGGTTCGTTGTTATATTTATACTTTTCTATCTACTATTTGTAATTAAAGTTGTGTTCTTTGGTTATCGTTAGCCATTGAGATGGGTATTTGATATTGTTTAAGCCTTAGCCTACCTTGTTTATGCTTGGATTTAGAGTTTTTTCTCATGCCCATCCAGTGTTCAAAGAAATACTTGAAAGAGTTTTTCATCTTTGTTTTGGGGCGACTAACTTGCGCTAAAAGGTGGATTTGATTGTCTAGTATGGGTAGAGAGGATAGCTAGCATTTGAACATGAAGATAGTCTGAATCATAACTAGGTCTACGGTTGCTACTCTTGTAACTTAATTGGGCTAACCCCATAAAAATAGATAGTTACAACAATTAAACTAGCATTCGACCCTTGAAAGAGGGCTTGGGTGAGCTATTGATGGTTGCAATCCATCATATTTGAATGCTAGCACAACGTTAAAAGATGAGGGTTTGACTAGATTAGTTTGTTAATCATAGGTCTAATTATAATCGAACTGAGTAGTTTAGTTCCTCTTTTCATCAGCTCTTTGATTTGTCTAGTTTGGTATGCTTCAGTAAGCTTTTGTGCTTGAAAACATAACCCATTATGGATATGACCTGTATTTGCCTGTTACTAGTTACAACCACACCATGCGCTTAAGGTATTTTTAACTCAATAGTCATGCATATTATGCATGGCTGTGCATTTGAGGTAGAAAGTTCCTAGAAGTTTGCACGACCAGCCGTGCATTTTTGTATGACCCCGCGTCTTGAGCCCAGAAATTGTGCACGCCTAGCCATGTATCGAAGCATGGTTGTGTGTCCTGTAGTTTTCAGCGTTACTTAACTTTTCTCGAGAAGGGAATTAGAACATCGGGGGGAACATTATTCTAGGCACTTTTAGAGAGCTCTTTATTGGGGTGATTTGTTAGGGTTTGGAGGTAGATATTTGCATCAAGTTGTGTTGATTGAAGATTGTTCGACAATATTATTATGGTTAATTCAAGTTTGTTCCGCAACCCTCTTCTCTTTTGTTATTAGTTCTCTAGGTTTTGATATTCATCCATACATATTGAGCTAGGTTTTGGAATTGTGATTTTCAATATGTCTGGAGGTTACATCCCAACCTTAGATTGGGAGTAACCCTACGCTTGATTGATTCAACATTTAAACTTTTGCAGAGTTTGTCCATGTTTATACCTAGGATTCTTGCTAGTGCACCACCAGTTTGATGAAAGCCTCAAAAGTGAACAAATTCACTATTCTTAAGATCAACGAAAGCTAGATCCTTTATCTAGTTGTGACTTTGTGAGCAATTAAAATCCTTAATGCAAAAACAATTAGCGTTTGAATTGGGATTGTTGATTACTCTATTTTCAGTATTTTATGGTTTTGCTAATTGTAGTTTCATGAAAATAAGTAATTAGAATTCATTGGCCATTCTAATGACCTTTGAAAGAAGGCGTAGACATACTTTAATTTGTAATCTTTCCACTCTAAGTATTTACATGGATGGGTTTGCATAGTTTGGTTATTGATTTCTAAAGCATAATAGTGTGGTGAGCCCTACCCTGAGATACTTACTATCTATTGCTAGGTTTAACTTTATATCATTCAACAATTTCAAACTATTTTTAGTAATCTTCAACCTAAGTGGCTATTTGCCTAATATTGGGATCGGTTTTGGTGGTTGAAGTTGAGTTCCCTATGGGCACGACCCGTACCTGCCGTTACTAATTACAGTGGCACCGTGCACTTGCGGTAATTTATACAACACATGGTGCTTATTAAATGAAATACAGAGCTACAAGGTAAAAGCTACATCATCTAGTCTACACTAGTCTGAAGCTTCCTAAAAAAAAAAGGTCTATATTGGTCTAGCTTATAAAATTTATTCATTTTTATTATCTAATCATGATAATCCAAAATCAAACTTAGCTTAGCACTAATGCCACATATTATTATCCAAAATAGGATATTTAACTATATTTGAATAAATGATCAAGAAGTAAACTAGCCTAACCTTTCACATTTGTGAATCTTTTACCAGTATTGAATATTGTGTTAGCACATTTTGGCCACATAGGGGTACAATATACACAACCAACTTGCTTGGTTCAATAGCCATTATCGACAAAATTAAACTTTTTTTAAAAAAGTTGGCCGATCGTGAAGCTAATGTTACTATGACATGCATGTTCTTATATATTTTGCAGAAGGAACAGAAGGATAGCCAAAATAATTCAGTTCTGCTATATTAATTAATTATAAAAATAATAATTGATCATAATTATTATAATTAATATTGATAATAATAATTAACAATAATAATTACAACAATAATAGTTTATTTTAAGGAGTAGAGAGGAGTGGAAAAAAGTGAGATTTATTTTAAGGAGTAGAAAAGAGTAGGAAAGAGTGGAAAAAAGTGGGAATGTGTTGAATGGGAGAATTTACCCGCGAGAAGAACAGGCCCTAAAGAATTTGTTTCTAGAACTTTTTATTTCACGCATAGTTTAGTCTTTGGTTCTAGTAATTTCCTTTTGTGTTTAGTTCTAGTAATTTCCTTTTTTTAATTCTTTTTGTTTTTACTTTCCTTTTTTTTTTAGAGATTTGACGCTGTGGGTTGTGTTTTTAGTGGGAATATTCTTTTGAGATTCCATCAAAATTTTAAAACCCACACAATAATTAATTTTAGTGTATTTGGAGAACCATTGCATATGTACAGCTATTGTAATCGTTAACAAAAAATGGTTACAATAGATTAGAAATTTATGCAACAGGTTGAAAATCATTGCCATGGACACTTAAGGCAGCAATTTGGAAAACTATTGCAAAAAAGGTTGTTGTAGAAGGCCTCTTTTCTTGTAGTGTTGCATTGATGGTGTTGTTGGCATTGTTTTCTCCTCACTGAATTTGCTTTCATATATACAAACAATATGGGCAAATATAATTGCAGTCATTTGCAAGGTAGACATTGGTTAATGTAATCAACATTAAGTGGCATTAATTGGTTAAAGAAAATAAGCTTGCTTAAAAATTGAGCGAGTCTTCCACAGCAACAAAATAAGCCAATTAAGTTAACCAAAAACCTAAGTACATCCAACAACTAACGGTGTACATGTGCCTCTAACATCCCAAAAGCATACATGTATCCCAAAAGCAACTAGAGGTGTTAAAGGAGGGGGAGTGGATGAATTGAAGGTGGGAGTGAGGATGAAGCCTATGACAGAGGAGGAGGTCGAAGAGAGGATTGGGAAGATAGTGATTAGTGTCAGAGGAGGAGGTTAGAGAATGATACCAGAGGTTTGTGATAGAGGAGGAGGTTAGAGAAGGATTGGTGAAGTAGTGGCAGCAGTGGTAGAAGTTCCAGCAGTGGAAGTGAGATAACTAGAATAAGTGTCTGAAGTCTTGGGTGCTTTAGGCTTTCTAACCTGTGCAAATATCAAAGGATGTCAATAATGCAACCAATGTAATAAGCAAGTAATGAATCTTGAAAATTTTGTAAGTAATTAGTGACTTGAAAATTTCAAAGTAATACAACAAATGTATAAGCAAATACCTTAAACCTAACAAAAACTAACCACAATGAAATTTCTAGAACAATATCGCTTGTATATGATATGTTCAAGGCAAATGTCCTACTTTATATCCCTGGAGAAAAAAACAAAAAGGAAAGACAAACATTCTGCTCCATGTGAAGTAAACCAAACTTGACTTGAAATTCTTCACTTGGATCAGATATGTGTGAAATGAAATTCCTCCGGTATGACAAAGACTAAAAGCAAATTATCCAAGCTTGATTTGGATGATTACTTTATCACATTTTGAGCTTTCATGTCTTCCAAATGTACTGAATTTATAAAAAAATTTTGCCAGTTCCCAAGCATAGTTAGTGCATGAAAATTTGCGGATAAGCTTTGTTAGTTCCTCAATGATACAATGGCCCTCAAGTATATCAAAGATAACTATGATAAGCTTTCAAATATGCTTTACAGCTTATAGAGCAACAAATCTATGGTCCACGGGGACACAGGGGAACTGAGATCATTTCTCAAAAAAGCCTACCTAAGCACAACTATAAGCAATGATATCACCATGTGGCCAATTTTCTAGAAGTGGAAATGCTATCCCCTTGCACATCTGTCAAGCTAAGTAAATTCTACTACACAGATATTGGTATGGAAAGTGATCACATGTTTCTCAAAAACATAACTAAGACAACATAATCTCAATTTTCATGATCCAAATTTTAATAGACCACAATCTTAAGTAAGGTTCAAGTTATATTAAGTATTTTTTTAAATAATGTTTTCTTTCCTTTTTTCCATTGGCATAGATCAACCGTGAACTTTCTACTCCTTGTATGGCTAGAATGGATCATCTGGAAAATAGGAAATGGTTTGAGGAGAATAATAGGTGAGCATTATGGTTAGGAAAAGCCTAGTATTCCCGGTATACCAATTCTTCCTTTTCTTTCTTCTTTTCAATTAGGGGTTCCACACAAAGGATGCATGATGCTCTTGGCAATGCATAAGTACACTGACAATATGATGTTTTGTTTCTCTCTTTGTCCTTTTTAACAAGGTACCTTGCATAGATGACAAAGGTTTATTTTAACTTGCTAAGGAAAATGACAAACATTAGCAGTCAGTCAACAAGAAAGAATTAGAAGAGCTCCTAGGGTAATGATTAGTAAAGGACTCAAGCTTTGGCTTCATATTCCAAATATTTATACTTCTGTGATGTTTAGAATTAATCTCTTTTCAGTTTACTAGTGGCCAAAGGCTTCAGATCTTATGGACATGCGATTTCCCAAGAGAACCGTTTACTCTTACTTTGTAGTTGCTGCCAGCGTTTCCTTCCATTCTAATTCTAATATTCGATTGATTGTTACAAAATCTGTAGTTTTGATTACAATTATTGTTGACTTTTCGACATGGAAGGATCACTTAAGGACTTACTTACAAATTCTTACAAAAATAGTGGAAAGGTACTTTTTACAGATTACTATGATGCTACATCTACAGATTAGACAAATATATAGATTCTTTGAATTCAATTGAGTTGGACAACTAGAACAGAGTGCGGATCAAATATGTAGTTAAGATCTCATTGCCATATATAAATTTAGCCATTTAATTTTAATTTGTTGCCAACTTATCTATGTGCCATTAATATTGCTTTTTTAAAATATTAGATAAGATCAAGTTCAAGTGAAACCAAATTACCTTATCTTGGTAGCTTGATTCTAGTTACTGAATGGTTTTTTTTTTTTACGCAATTAGGATAACAGAGTCTTAACAAGCCATAGCAAGGTGCTATTTGACGCACTTGACAACACTGTGGGAGAAATTGTAGAAAAGTACCTATATCAACATGGGGTCGATATAACCCATAGTCTCTAGGAAATTGTAAGCTTGCATTCTTTTTTATTTGTTTAATAGTTACTACATGTTATGTTTAATTTCTTATGAATGTATCTAATTTTATTTCTCGTCCTCTATTTGAAGTGGTACGAAACATTTGCTTCTTGCCTAATGGAAGCCACTTAGAGCATAACAGAGGAACTTCCATTAGTGAATTCCTACTTGGAAACTAGTATGATATCTGTAGTTGCCTACACGTTGGCCTGTCAACCTTCATGCGCTTGTACACCAACCATTTCTCGACAAAATCTTTGTCCTCCTTATTATGCAGATATTACCAGTTCCTCATGATTTCATGTTGATAAACCTCTAACTTCGTTATTTTGATCCCTTAATTTCACCATTCTTTCCTATATATTTGCTCGATTTAGTGAGTGATCGTATCTACTCTTCTCTTCTTGTAATTGTCTTATTTGGACTAATTTCCCTTTCTGTAGATATTTTGGTCATAATTGGAAGAATTTTGCATTTATTAGCCCACAGATGAGCAAGGAGTGATGTTTCGGGAAGAGAAGAGGTTAGAGAGTCGATAGAAGGGGTCAAAGATTGGAGAATTGAAGCTAAGAGCTTCTGCACGGGCAGCAATGCATAAATGGGCACAGTTGTGCACCATGACTAGAAACCTCCTGCAGGAAAGCAGGGTTGATCATGCATTTTTGCACAGCTATGCATGTCACTACTAACGTACGACTGGTTAGGCATCTGGCTTTTAAATCCTGACTTCACACGATGCCCATTTCCTCCATCACACTCGACCTCGCTCGCTTTCTCTCTCTCAGTGCCCCCACCGACTCCAGCACTCCTTCACTGCCGCCTCTGAAAGTCGAATCATTGGTCGGCTACCGCCACTTATGCCGGTGCCCTACCTCCCTCAATTTCTCGATTCTCCACCCAAATTTCTCTCCTCCCTCAAATTCCCCAAACCCTAGCCACCACACAAACCACCTAGCCATCACCCACCCACCCACCTACTACGGCTAATCTTCGTTGTTGATGACCTATTGGTGCACCCCCTACCCACGACCACCCCCTCTTTCCCTCCAATCTCTCTTCTCTCCACTAACCTCAAAACCAACATCCCTACTAAGCCACTCTTCCACCACCCACTAACTGTTCCGTCATCGAATTTCGACTAACAACCACCATGACTTTCCCTCTTTCTCCTCCATTCCACTACTTCTGCCTTCAAACATTCACACTTTCCACATTCGATCCACCATTTTCACTTAAATTTGAGGTTCATTTTGGGTTGATGGGTTGTTTAATTGTGTTCAATTGCAAGTGAGAGGGTTGAATTGTCAATTTCCCATTATTGAGTGAGAATTTGGGTTGACATGTCTTGTGATTCTCCCTCCATTTTCATAACACCTATGAACAAAGTTGTATCCTCCTCTTCCACCCCAAGAGGCCTTCTAAACCCACTTTGACCACCACCGATTCCACTTGTCGCCCACCGGCTTAACCTCGAGGTAATCCTGAGCAATCTCACCTCCTAGTGCCATTAACAAGCATTGAATTGTGCTTATTGATGATGCCCAACGTGAATGCTATGATACTTTGGTATCTCAAAAAATTAGCAAGCCTAAGTATGTTAATATTGAGTTGTTGTGATCATTGAGTTTGTGTGTTGATTTGCATGCTTTGTTTAGTGTATTGGGTTGGTAAGCTTATGTGTAATTGCGATTACCAGTGTATGAGAAATTAGGTTGGGATTTCTGTAGCTCCTTTGTGATTGATGAGAAACCGAACTACGATAACGGCCCCTATGACTTTCACTTTAGATTGGGTGACTTATCTCATGAGGTGAATTTAACCCACTTTATCGAATTGTTACAACTCCCCATAGGTGGGACGATAGTTTTTGTTCATGTTGATTACAGTCAAAGTGATTTTTGGGCGAAACTTACTTATGATGCTCCCTCTTATGTTCCCGCTCTGCTAAGCCCATGTTTATATGGAACCCTATACTTCGGTATCTCTAACGCCTTACAATGACTGTTGTCTTTCCCCATTTCAAGAGTCAGGGGGCACCAAGGAGAGGCAAGTTATTTATCTTGTGGGTGGTATTGCATAGGGTCCACGTCAACACTGCCTTTTATATTGCTACTCAGCTTGACAATTAAGCTAAGAATAGCAAGGCTGTTATTACGGCCAGTAGCATTGTCATGGCCGTAGCTCGTGGGTTAGGCCTACAGGATCTTTTTGTCCTATACCAATTCTTCATGAGAGTGTGCACATTAATTTGGCCACTTGTATTCACATGGAGCTCTTGATAATTTTGGGTAGCCAAGTGTGGCTTAACCATCATGGTGGTGCCTTATTTCCATTACCTAATCCCAAGCAGACTACCAACACCAATCAAGTGAATTGGAGCTATGATGATAAAATAGATAATGAGGGTGATGATGAGGCTGGCCATATGGTTGCATAGCCACAAGAGCCTCAAGAGGAGAGAGCCTTGGATGGCACCCAAGAGGATGCCAATCTTATGAGTTGACATGATGCGGTCGGCCCATTTGGATCACAGGAGGACCTACTCCCTCCAGTTTCTTACTAATGAGTTCACTTGCCTTCATTTAAGGCTAGATCAAATGGGTGGGCAACAATTCCATGAGCATGCTGGGCTCCTCCATAGGCAGGATGAGTAAGACTGCAGATAGTGAGACATGAAGGACCATATGTGCTATGACTACGAGCATTTCTAGTGACCCTACCCTTTCCCTGATTGGAGGCTTAGTGGTCCCCTAGGCCCCCACTAATGCATTGTGAGTATATCCTCCTTCCCCTTACGTAGTTGGTTATGATGATGATTTGAGGTGCAGTTTGGGCTGTTGCGATTGTGGTTGGTCGATAGCTGATCTGGTTTACTATGATAGTGTACATTCATCCTTGCATTTAGCATGCTTGCATACAGGTATTAAGTTTCACCTTTAGTCTAGGTGCATATTTAGCGTGCATTAGTCTTAGTTTTTTAGTAGAGCATGTAGGATAGAGTATATAGGTAGGTGATGCATTGTATATATTATTTGTAACCATTTATATCAAGTAGAGACGTGTTGAGTATGGCTTCTATAAGAACACGAGGTAATCTTTGTAACCCTTCTCTTCATTATCTACTTATTGATTACCTTAGGTAGTTCTATTGCTTTGTCCAAAATAAGATTTGAATAAAAAAATTGAAAAAAAAGGTTTTGAAAACCCCTCCTATGATGATGAGTCAAGGCATTAGTGGTCAATTGGTGTAACTATGGATGATTGTGAGCTATTCTTGGTAAATTCTTCAAAATGATGATTTTAAAATATTCCTATTGCATTACTTGGTCTTTACATTGGGTGTCCTTGAAGGCAACTTATCATGATTGATCACCCCTTTTAAGTGGCACATCCCTAGAACTAGTTGGCTGCTGTGGTAGTTTTTCCATTGAAACTTTTGGTCCTACTTAGATTATTTACTCATGTAGTCTCATTACTTCATTTTGCATATGACCCTCCTGTGTGCATTCCTTCTAAAACATGGTTTGCTTCTGTTTAAGACTACGCATATGTTGTGTATTTAACAATAATGATACAGGCAATTGCTAATTGATTATTAGCCACATTGCCAAACAGCCTTCCTATGATTTATGCTACACCCCTTGCTAACCTAGTTGTGCCTTTGACTGATTTCATTTCTTTTAAACCTATTCACTTGTCCCGTGGCCTTGTACAACTTCCTACCTTTATGCCAGGACTAGTTGGAGTTTTGTTTCAAGGACTTTTGATAGGTAGCGTGAGGTGTAAGTTCATTTATGTGGTTGGCTATCTTTGGGTGTGTTGACTATGGAAAAGAGAAATGTTGCTCTCCTCTTTTGAATTTGTTAGGCTGAAAATATGTTGCAAAATGAGTTGAGTCGAACATGTGAAACGTTCATCCCATTCCACTCACTCATTTCAAAAAAAAAAAAAAACCAAAAAAAAAGAAAAACAAAGAAAAAAACAAAGAAAAAAAGAGAAGAGAAATGAGAATTATAGTGTCGGCATGGTTGATGACTACAGCGTAATGTTGAGTGCCTCAAATCATTTTTTCGAAGCCCATTCCTGGGTTTAACTTTGCATTAGTTAGTATGGAATGATATTGCGATGTAATGCACCATGTGGAATGTTCGTAGTGCTCCCTCTTGGCTTTAACTCCACATTCCCAAATATATCTTCCCTCTTTCACCCCTAACCTAAGCCCCTATTGCAACCCATAGCAAACTCTCAGGGTTGTCATTTGCATGTGCATTTTAGTAGTGGATGATTGAGAATATGACCAAGCCTATGGTAAGGATGTTATGTTAGGAGGATGATTGAGAGAGGCAGATATTTTCAAACACATGAGAAGGAGCGTTCTTGTTTTTCCTGTGTAAGAGATTTTGCCATACTTGCTAGTTCATCGCTTGATTAAGGGCATCCTGATTGATGGGAGATGTCATATGGGTCAACCAAGTGTTGAGTCTAGGTAGTGTGATGTTACAAATTACTTTAAATGGTTCTTTGAACTGCCTATTTGTACCTTGAATAGTCCCGCCATTTTTTACAGTTGTGTGCTTAATTGACTTATTATCATATGCTTTGCCTAAGTGGGTGACAAATTAGAGGTTTTGCGCCCTTATTAGTTTGCTCATGTTTTTACGTTGCTTGGGGACAAGTAAGAGATAAGTACGGGGGAGTTACTGAACCTCTATTTCATTGTTTTTATCCCTTAATTTCACCTTTCTTTCCTTTATGTTTGCTCGATTTAGTGAAGGATTTGACTGTGTTTGCTTCTCTTTCCTTGTAATAGTCTTCTTTGGACTAATTTCTCTTTTTGTAGGTAATTTGGTCCTAATTAGAAGAATTTTGCATTTATTGGCCCATAGATGAGCAAGAAGTGATGTTTCGGGAAGGGAAGAGGTTCGAGAGTTGATAAAAGGGGTTAAAGATTGAAGAATTAAAACTAGGAACTTCTGCATGGCCAGTCGTTGATAAACCTCTATTTTTGTCCGAATTAACCCCCTATTTGTTCCCTTTTTCCCATATGTTTATGTTGGATTATGATGAGAAAAGGTCAAATGTACTTCCTTTTGTTCGTATTATGCTTAAAGAAGTGTTTTTCTTATTTTTAGGAATCATTGTCAACAAAATGAGAAATTCACAAGTGATATCAATAAGGCTATCTTCATCCCCTTGGAATTTGATGAGGAAAATCGTAATCTTTAACTTCAAAGACTAAATTACCATTACATTCTCCACCAAAGAAGAATGTTTTGGCTCTACCTTTGGCTCTAATAAACAATTGTTTCTACCACATTAATATAAAGCCTCATCATCATTGGAGATCGCCTTTTGCAATTCCTCGCATTATGCCACTAGGAAACCATTGAGTACAGATGGTGATCAAGTCGACTAATTACAACCTCTCTTTTGTTTGATTGTAATCAACCAACAACTTACCTCGTGATTGAACTTATATGTCGGATTGCACGTAGTTTCCTCGCTAGTGTATATTTTACTGTTTTTTGAAGTATACGTGTTTTAATTTGTAGAGAGAGAGAGCAATGTGAAAATGTGAAGAATAAGGCGGTAAAGAGGGAAAAGAAACTATGTAACATATAGTGTAGTACAAGTTGTTAACTTTAGAAGCTTTTTTTGATCCTAATGATCTTGATGGAAAGTTAGTAGCTATCCAACTGTCATTTGTTTTTAAGCTAGTAAGCAGTAGGGTTTTCTCCCTCTCACTGGAGTAAGTGCTTCATGCACTTTAAAGAAATATTCAGCATAGTCTTGATTAGGTGTTAGTTTACAATTGACCAAGATTAATCATGCATGAGCAATAACATAATTACCATCCTCAAGATTTAGAATGCAATTTAAGCATTGTTAGGATTATGAGAGATTATGTAGAAGTGAGGATGAATAAAATAATTATAAAAATGATGTATGAAAAGCAACAAATAAGTGACACCTAAATTTATATGGAAAATTCAAATTACAAAAAATCAAGAGTAGTGATGAGCATAACAAAGTCTACTGTGACATGGTGTAAGTAGCAAGCAATGTCAAAGGCCATATACTTGACAAGATTAATCAAAGGAATTCTAAACTTTCAAGAAGAAAACTCTCTCAACTGAAGGTGTGAAATAAATGGGTGGATCAATTACGGTATAAGATTCTTTGTCTCTTTCTGGCTGCCAACACCCCATCCATAAAATGATATAAATCTTGCGACACAAAACTAAATTATATATAACCCGAAAAAATCGCAGGATCCTGTGTGTTGTGTGCCCAACCATGGATCACCTGTGGAGCTCTTTGGGAACAAAGCTAGACAGCAACTATAGGCTGGCCCGCACCAGGGACCATGGGGAGTGTCTCTCTTGGATAAAATGCCACTTGAGCCACAACTCTACATGTGTTGATAATTCTCAAATAGATTTGAATTCTCAACCAAATTGATATCTCTCTATGGTAATATATATGTACCTACTTAAGGGAATAACCTTGTTTCCTCTAGGTTTTTGTATCAAAGTACTTAGAGACAATAAAACATATTCCTAAACAATATTATATAATTAATTGATTAACTAATGTGGGTTTTCAGTTTAGATTCCCACCATTCGGTATATCAATATAGAATTTCACAACATATGATAAGAAGTATGTCTATGCATTACACTGATCATGTACTAAGAGCAATTTATTATTTATGAGCCTTCAACCTTCAACATAACTTTTGGCTCACTAATTAGTTTTCCAATTCAATATATGAAACACTATAAGAATACTATTACAACATATCATTAAGTTCACTTGATTTACTTTCGTTAAGGTGATTTTCCATCACATCTAATCCAATGCATCAACGATGTAGCAATTTACATCGTTGTGCTGAGAGCTCTAGACTTACAAGCAATATTATTGGATCGATCATAAACCTCTCGATTAAGTTTGATTATAGATCAAAACTTGACTAGCAAAATTCCATAGTTACATTATAATGGCAAAAAGTTCTATAAGTTAAGTTTTAACGGGAAGATGGGGGGGACTCCCCTTGAAGGAAGTAGGAGAACAAGGCAAGCGAGCTGCTCGGGGTGAATATAGGTACTGCATGTCCAGCTCCTCTAAATGTTGCAAATGTAAGCCCTTTGTATTCTTGATACCAGCCACTTACCTGTAAAAAATTAACCCACGAGTTCGACTCCTATCAGTTTTTGCCAAGGTCATAAAACATGCACTAATTTAGATCCAATTTAGGAAAACTACTCTAACTTTGTGCAATTATTTTGTCTTGCAAATATGAGCAATAATCGTTGTTAGCTTCCTTAAGCTTACCATGGATTTTATTAATATGTTTCAATGAAAGATAAAAAGGAGTTGGTCCATTGCTATTATTATCATAATTGAATTTACGTTAGAAGTACTATTGTTCCACTATGCTATGTGACATGCTGAAATTCCTTTGGAGATTTGTGATGATTTATGAACTAAATTTGAATTTGTGATATTCTTGATACGATTTGAGGTGATATTATTTTGGAATGTTCCAGTATGCTATGTGAAATGCTAAAAATTAATGCTTGCTACCTTTAGAAGATTACATATGCATATTTTGGAGATTATGGATTGATTTGGCTAAAATTATATGTGATTGGTACTTGCCTATTTTTCATAGAAAGTAGTTGTAAAATATTATTCCTAGTGATTTAATTGATCAGCCACAAATTTGAAATGTAATCGTTGCCTTGAATGTTGGTGAAGTTTGAAAAGGTATACTGCTGATTCTTTAAGCGCCTGAAATGATCTTCAAGGGCTTGAAATCTGCTGAAGATGATATTTTTCTTATTGGATGTCAACGATTACTTACCGTGAAGGGCCCAAATAGTTATATCCTATTGGCTATAAATAGTAGAGAATTTGAAGCTTAGAGAAACACAGTAGGAAAAGATGACAAGTGCTACACTTGTGAATCAAGAGGAAGAATTTGAGAAGAGTTTGAACTTACATCATATTTATTTTATTCTCTACCAAAAAGGTGTATCTTATAGTTGTTATGTTCCTTTGTATTAGGTTGGGTTGATTAGTCAGAGGGTTGGCTTCCCAAGTATGGTTGAGAAGCAACGTATACGTTAGGACATCTAGAATTACAGGGTCAAGTTATAGGTTGTACAATTAGTGAGTCTTGTGTAATCGATATACCTAATAAAATAAAAAGGTTCAAAATCCTATCAGCGATGGGCTCCTGTGGGTAGAGGACTAGGTGTAGACGAACCTCTATAAATAGCGTGTTTTGTCCACATTTATTTTTCTGCATTTCTATTTCGTTTATTTTGTGACTTTGGTCATTACCCTGTTCAACCCCACTAGGGTGATTTAACTAGGCAAATTGGGACAACACTTGTTGAGAAAATTTTGAGTTGCATCAACCTATACCGCCTCAAGTTTGAGTTAACCTTCTTCTAGGTCCTAAACTCTAGATAAATTAAGTACTTTAAGTAAATCAGATCACCCATGACAAGACTAATGCATAGTAAGCATTCTTAGTAGAGTTCATGACTGCTTGCTCTCTGTATAAAAAGGTATACCTTTAGTGACATAAGTGATCATATCAAGTCCTTTTAAGCTTTATTCATGGATTAAGAATTAATTTTGTGAAGTTGAACCCAAGAAAACGTTCAGTAATTTGAAAAACTAAATCAAGAAGCTACCTGTTTTTCATGATACCATGGCCTCCAGGACTTAGTGATTGGTAATCTAAGAGCATTTAGGCTGTACCTTGTAGACAGCACAGGAACTCTTCCATCTGTATCTCCACTGTTTAAACAAAGAAGCATTTTTATTAGCAAAAGTTTAACATGAAATAAATACATGGATTTTCCTACAAATACTTAGAATAAGCTAGGGCATACCTGTAAACCCATATTCTTAATCCAGCATTAATTAGCTTTTTGTAGATTGGAAGAACTGTTGGTTTTGAATCTGACCAGTTTCCAAAAATTGTTAAGCTGCACCCACATCATAAAATGAAATAGGTAAATTACGTTATATCATCGTATTTCTAATAGTGACTCTATTCACTGTGTCTAATAAGGAATTCTTTATTCAAATTCTTTCATACTGTGATTCTTTGACCTTTTTTTTCCCGGGTGATAGAATTTTGAAACTTGGTGAAGAGATCAAATATTCAATGGTTTTGAAACTTTCTATAAATTTATAGAAATTTGCTAGTGACTGATTTTGAGTTGAACTCAATGAGATGTACGAAAATCAATATACTTTTTAGGCTTAAGTGGAGTCGTAATTACTTGCAAATGCTCCAATTCCGCAGCACTAGGCCATCGCTAGCATGGAGGGCCTTTTGAACATCCGGTCTGTTGTAAAATTTCTTCGCATAGTCATCCAAGCAAGGGTCGTAGCCACCCATGATTCTCGGCATCTTCGTAAGCATGAGGAGGAAAAAGTATTTGTCAGCAGTAATACTTAGCAAAACTGATGTGTGATTGATTATTGAATATAATGTCACCCATATTTCAATTACACACCAACTCATGTTTAACCCAAATCAAAATAAATCTAATCTAACTCCACCCGAATATCCTCAACTATTAGAGTATAAAACCTATTCTTAAACTTTCAGCTATTGTCTTAAACTTTTAATTGAATTGGTTCTCGAACATAGTAATAATATCTTTCTAAATAAGAAGCATCAAGTTCATATCTAATTACATAAGGTAATTGTTGAGAGGTCTTTGTAGCATCCACATTTCAAGCTCAAAGAATATTCGTATCAGAGTTTGTATGGAGGTATTAAATCTACTCACAGGACTTCAAGCATCAAT
The DNA here is from genome assembly GCA_029747015.1 of Carnegiea gigantea. NCBI lineage: Eukaryota > Viridiplantae > Streptophyta > Magnoliopsida > Caryophyllales > Cactaceae > Carnegiea > Carnegiea gigantea. The sequence continues at coordinate 353,837 of JAKOGI010000603.1, forward strand.
TTAAGTTTTTGATTGAGTTGGCTCTGACCACCAGCTAGGTAGGTCCAGAGGGACAAACTAACTAGGTCAGATAATTGAGTTACCATAATTAATTAGGGATCTCACCATTTTGGAATTAGCTTTGAACATGACGTCAATAGAAGAACTACTAGTAGAGTTTGGCATGCAAACAGAAGTGTACAAGCTGTATATGTCAATCTCCTTGTACTGTCGTAGCACCTCGTCAACGCCTTCGGTACAATTAGGATTGCTCCAGGTCTCGTTGCTGTCGAAATCACAGGTGTTTTTTATGATTTTATGAGTTTCATCTGAGACAACGGCGTGGCTCCATGCATAGTCCACCAACCCTCTCCAGTCATCTGGGTCTGATGTTTCTGGGTTTCCCATCTGTATGTGCATATATATTATCACCATTAAGTAAGCAAATTATGTCGTAAGTTATCATTAAGCAAGCAAATCAGCATATATATACCAGGATGCCCTTGAGCTGAATATACAAAGAGGAGTTTTGGTTCCTGTCATGAATGAGCTCAGCCAGCTCCGGCACATATTTCCCTGTCAAAACCGATCAACTTTTGTTAGCAGTGGCACAGCCAGGGTTCAAATGTTGGATTGTCGAATTATACTATATAGTAAAGCTAATGTTCGTCAAAATTGCAATCGAATTTTTACATACATTTTCTTCCGTATTTTTTCATGACACAACATATCCACAATATTGCACTAAACATAACAAGAAACCCCAAATTCACCAAATTTCATCTTGAAACTCTTAAGTTAGATTTTCAAATTCACAATTTTATCAATATTAACTCCTGTATGACTGTTTTCAAAATGGAATTAGCACAATTGTTAGGCACAAATTTGACCAAAATCACTAAATTAGATAAAATAGTTTGCAAAGAATTGATTATAAATTAAAAAAGGAATATTCTTACCCTTGATTTTCCCTCTGCAGATAAAACAATTTATAGTATTTTTTTCTAGGTTCATGTCAACACAAAATAATTTTTTTTTAATTTTCCCTTATTTTCAGTGACATATATCAAGCTAGAAGCAAACCCCAAATCTTTCATTAATAGAAGGAGATGCATTAATTAAATATTACAGGCCAAATTAATGGTAAAAATATTATATATCTTAATTAAGGAAGAGCACTCCACAAATGTATTTACCCAAACTCAAACATGCAACCCACCCTCAACATGGGCCAAATCCAAATGCCTTATGCCAAATGAGCAATCCACATTTCTTATTATATTTGCAAACTAAATATATATGTATGCAAACACTTTTATCTTAATTAAAAGAAATTAAGCAACTGTAGTTATACACAGTCGAGCACACAACCTACACCACCAGAAGGCAATGTACAAGCGGCTCTCAGTACTTGCACCATGTACGCTTCTTACTTTATATGCAAATGAAATAATATATATACCTGTTTCTTTTTTTTGCAGAAATTCCAACATTTTAAATTTTTTTCCCAAAAAGTTGGGATGTCAATTGACAGCGCTCTTGCATCCACATAGCTCCGCCCATATTTGTTAGTGTACATGAAATTCAATTTGTATCTGTATCATAACAACTTTTCGTATGAACAGAATGTGCAAATTCATTTTATTACTGGTACAAGAGCAACTTTAATTAGATTGTAAAAAGCGAAAAAATGATGAATATGTAAAATCAAAAGTTTAAAACTATTTCTCTTGATAGTGATCAGATGATAGTATGATGTAAGTCGGTCTATATATTAGTAGGTACTAAATGACTTTCCAGTATTTGTTGTATACTAATGGTGTTACCTATCGATCTTTTATTAAAAAATATCGCATGTACTAATGTATAGTAGACAAAATAATGCAAGAATTTTGACATTTGAGACATCTATCCTCGGTTTTACATGACAAGATCAACCTATATCACGTAATTGAACTCATACGACATGAAACTATGCCGGGATGCACTGGACATGAGGCAACCTAGTTGCAACTTTGACTCGAAATCGATCGACGCAAACGGTCCTAGCCGGAAGCCGACTGCTATAAGCCTATTGGATAGACACAAGAGGATGAGGACTGGACCAGACCCAACTCTGACGCTAATTTGCCCTCCTTTGGTACCAACTACCATCGCATCTAATGTTTTTCTTTTTTTGGATATAACTAGTGCATATGAACTTCATGGGTTGAAGATACTTGTGTAGCACTTTTATCTAAGGTTAACGTATCCAGACCAAGTTCAGACCAATGAGTGGAGAAGAAACAAGTATTGATTATATTGATAAATTAAGAAAAGTTTGGCAGGGAATAAGGGAACAAAGGATGCTTATAAAACATGATTTTTTTTTTTGGGGGGGGGGGAAGAGTAAGTTTTAAGAGAATCGGATCCTCGTCTTCCTTTTAGAAGCCAGACATTCTACCACTAAGCTATCTCCAAAGGCAATAAATCACATGATTTTAGGATACCTGCATAGCTTTCCCCTGCAATGTAGAAGGCACGCCCTTGATATGTTGGAAACTTGAGGAACCAGCTTTGAAGAAATTCATAAGCATCATTTGCTGTATTAATTTCAAGCAACCATGAATTTAAACCAAGTTATTGATGGAATAAGGCTAATAAAAAGTCATAGCATAAGTAGATAAAACCGTCGCAGGATAAGAAATATTACCAGTAAATTCATCTCCAATGTTGTCAGAATCACTACTCGAATTTGTATAAGAAAACCCAACTCCAACAGGAGACTCCAAGAACAGCATGTTGGCTTCTGCAGTATTTATTGTATGCACAAATTTGAGTACAAACTGTAGAGAAGAGGTTTTTTCACACCCCCCACATCTACTTCATTTGGGCCCAAAGGCTTCAGGCCCATTGTAATCCGCTATGGTTCCCTATCACATGAGACCATTGGGCAATTTATGTCATAGGTTTCTCTTTATTAGAGCATTTGCGCTGTCATACTTTAACTTCAAACTTTAAATTTAAAATATATCTAGGTTAGGGTACTTCTAATTTCTAAAACGAATTTTAGTGCAAAGTACATACAAAAGATAATACAGCCATTGGTCCACACCAGGCCTATCTTAAGCAATTTGGACTACAAACATCTCCAATAAATTAGAGCAGCTTATCCAACTAAATTAAGATAGAGGTCATTAGACCTGCAAAATTAAAGCCCAAGAAAAATTTGCTGCTTTCAACAGTCCAAACGAACCAATGATGCTGAAAATAAATTGGGCCTAATGGAGCCCCTCAGCTCATTAGAGGATATCCAAATATAGTTTAGAAAAATGTGAAAAAGAACACATATAAACAGCTTTGGACTCCTAACCTTTATTCCAAGAGAAAGGATTGATTTTAAGCTCCCGATCATTGCTGTCAACAAGAAAAGGGCCAATCTCTTGTGTTGCCCCATAGCCAACTGAGGAACACCCTGGTCCTGAGATAAAAAACCACAGAAACTATGACTGTGCACTGTCCATTTTGTAATAGAAGACAGAGAACCAGAAGGAGACAGTCAGATAGTGACAAGCATTGTTAACCTGACTACACAGGTTCGTTTTAATGCTATGTTTGCTTGGTTTCTATCCCTAGTAAGAATTTCAAAATTTTAAACAAATTAATAACGCATAATATTTTTAAAATTTTTGAGATTAATCAACAGTAAAAATTTTTTTGTGTGTACTCCTTTACTATCGTACGATAACATATAGACATATGTCGACTGTAACTTTAAGCAAGTGTAATGAGTAATATATTCAATTTGTAATGAAAAGGGAGCATAACAGCCTCAAAGATGACTATAACACATCAATAACATTTAGCACAAACTCTAGTTCTTTGGCATAGTCTACAGTCCACGAGGAATATGATAATCTCTTTGGACATATGCTTATAGATATACTTACCTCCATTAAGCCATAGCACCAAGGGTTTTTGGTCAGGATGAGAAGAGGCTTCGAAAAACCAGTAAAATAGCGCCCTCCCCTGTTGTTGATTGACAGTAACATAGCCAGCATAGTGTCGGAAACTGACCACCGGCTGGCCGGGCAAATCAGTCACAAGGTCCTCATGCGCTATAGCAAAGGAACCAGTGACCACCTCCTCACCACCAGTACTATTATTATTAACATTAGGCCTAATTAGCGTACGCCTTGCACTTATGGCAACAGCCTCTAGAAATAAAAGGGTAGCAAAAAGGACTAGTAGTTTTAGGACCACCTTTGTAAAATCCATTGGTTCACAGAATACAATGATAATGAAGAACGAAAAGGATGGTGGGAAAGAACTAGAACCAATGGTCCTATATATAGTGATTCTGGCCGCAATGAGGAAAAATTTTATAGTGTATTAATGGAAAGGGGCCTATGCATGGGGCCAGCTAGTCATTTTGTGTTTTAAGGGTTGCTAAGGAGAAAGAATGCTTTCTGATATGGACATTTTTATGATCCTCAGAAAATCTGTTAGGATACCCCCCTCGCTAGCGATTTAAAAAGTTGATTTCATTAATTGGACTGAGATTGTAATTTTATCATCCTAGCCCCTTTATTTGTAGAGAATTTAAATCATTTATTGGGCAGGGTAAAATATCGGATTATAACGAAAATAATAAAGGTCTTCATATAATATATAGAATAATGTGCCTTGTACTGACCTACAAATTATTTGATTATGCGCTAAATTACTTTGATCAAATACTTACTTTTCTAGCTAGTTAAAATTTTGGATCTCTTGCAGTTAGGGTATATTTGGTAGGGGTGAAAATTGTGTTCCTAGAAAATAATTTTCTCATTTTATGGTGTTTAGTAAAATAATGACGGAAAATTCATTTTCAAGCGAAAATCATTTTCCCTAGAATGAAGGATAATATTTTCACTTTGAATAGAGCGTAAGTTGATTTTACATTCTTGGGCTCTCACATCCTTTCTCTTTCATATCTATTTCTTCGACGTATGATTCGAAAATTAAGAAAAATCATTTTTAGCTTTTTTGTTTATTTTTTGTTAGTCAAACTCATTGTCGAGCAAGTGTATTTTTTCTGTTACCAAACAACTGAAAATATGAGTTGAAAATTATTTTACATGAAAAATTATTTTCTAGAAAAATGGTTTTCAACCTGCAAAACACACCATTAGAGTAAAACTACAATTTTCTGGTTTTCTTTGAAGCATGATTGATTCAAATATTTGTGGGGAAGTTAATTTTTGGTGCGACTAAGTTTTGAGCTAAAAATTTGCTCAGATATTCTTTTTGGGTTTCTTTCTAATTACAAAGCAAAATTGCTTTAAGTACCCTAATTTGTGAAAACTGCTTTAAGGTGCCACAATTTTTGAAAACTATTTTCTAGGGAACCTATTTCCATAATACGACGGTCGCCAGTAAATACTATTGTAGGGAAACAATTAAGGGAGTATTTTTTAGTGATGGAAATGTTAATTGCAATGAATTGTAGGTGGGAAATGCATTTTACATTTGTTTTACAAATTTGCCTCATTTCATTGAACCCCCCCCCCCCCCCAAAAAAAAAAGGTTTCTTATTATCTTATTTACGTGGAATCTTCATTCTATTTTGGAGGCCATTGAAGAAAAGCAAGGTAAACTTTAAATAAAAAAAAAATAACTTGTGAAGCATAATTGACGAATTTTTCTTCATTTAATTTGTTGGGTTTTTTTCTAGGCCTTCTCTCCTCTGCAATGCGAATACGAGGCCCCATCTTATCCTCCTGAAATATGCTTTATTTCAGAGGTCATTGAAGGAGTCATGATTTGTTTCCTTAATTTTGCTACAGTTCAGTGGTGACTATGTTTTTGTAATGTTTGAGGAAGTTAGATTAGGAAATAAAAATACGAGTATCATCTTTGTAAAGGAGTAGTGGCTTACGTGACTACACTGTTTCATTTGCCTGAGACGTAATGTGCAAGGAACGAGGAGGGTGTCACAATCAAGCGACAACCCTGGTAGAGTTTACATGAAGTGTCTTCGATGCGACAAGTTCTTATCTTAAGCTTATGAAGTGAACCCAAATCCAGGAAAAAAAAAGTATTAAATGTCATTAAAAAAGTGAAGCATGAGCTAAGGGAGTTAAGTATGATGTTTAAAATACTTGTGAAAGGACATAGCAATCTACCTTTGTTGCAGATTATAGTAGTTGTATTGGTTTTAGTGGTATATATATATATATATATATATATATATATATATATATATATATATATATATATATATATATATATATATATATATATATATATCAATGGTAAATATGGGCCATCTACTAGGCCCCCTATTTAGGGAAGACCCAATAGGCCAATCAGCCCACGGGAAGGGGACAAAGCTGCCAGGGCCTAAGGTCCAACCAACACCCTTCCCTATTCCAATTAATTAGCAAAGGAAGATCCTCACCCATATTCGAACCTAGATGGAGAGGGTGGAGCAAAGGTAAGCATGTCAATCTACTACAAGCATATCAGCGTTCTAATAATATAATGTCTAGTATCTATGAACATCAAAAAGAAATAATTGGATTTGAAAGCTTGTTAAATCAAAGCAAGTTGACTTGATCATCAAAAAATTGTCTTGAAGGCCTTACAATTGATATGGCTTCCTGTAGTTATCCCTCCTCCCCCAGAAGAAACATCTCCTAATAACTACACATATGCAACATGTCCAAAAAAATCCATCCCTATCTATAATTAATAAACAACTGAAACCAGTGTTGAAACTAACTACAAACATAAGTCTTGAACACCAAAATGGTATAAGCAGCAACAAGTATTAGTTTAAACTGCTAAATACTACAAACAAAGTGACTTAAGTTGCTCGTCTTGAATGGGTTGCAACAGCTAAGGCTACAGTGGCTGAAGTAGAGGCCTGGCTTGGATAATTTGAGGCCTCCCAACTAGATTCCCATTCTTCTATCTAGGGTTATTCTTATATTTCTATAGGAGTTTGCCATTTTCAGCCCTTGGCTTTCTATAGGTCAAGTTGTAAGGCCGTAATTGCTTACAGTGCATGCATCTTTTTGGAGCCACTCAAATGTCTGGATTTGTCTTGCTTAGATTCGGGAAGTTTAGATTGTCTTCTTTGTGCTTCTCCAGCCCTCCCCGTTTTTTCAATTTAAAAAGGGCATCTTGTTCTCACCAAAATTGAGCTATTTTTAATGTACTTTTACACTAATTTTATGCTCGTCATAATCGTGTTTTTAAGGTTTTTAACTGATTTTATTTTATTTTGCAGGTTTTGAATAATTTTGGAAAAATGGCTAAAAATGCGAGAAAAATAGTGGAAAATGCCGGGAACTGAAAAAATGGGTTGAATTAGCTTGAGAACCGGCCCAGAAATTAAAGAACCGGACCGACTCGGTCTAAAAAACCGGTTTAGCTTGGTTTCCACTCCCCTCCCACGCCCTCACGTGACCCGCACATGACCCTTGCTAATACCCCCCTCCCCTTCGCACACTCTCTCTTCTCTCTGTTGAGGAAACCCGAAATCCCCAAACCCAGTAAACCCAACCCCAACCTCCATCACCCACCATCTGTCTTTCTCATCTCCTCTCTCTCTCTAACTCGAACACCTCACACATCCACCATCATCTTCATCTGTGATTCAAGCACAGGGGGCCATCATAGCACACAACTTGCTCCATCTCAACCGTCCATGATACCCACGAATCGAAGGGTCGAAATTGAAGTTGAGTTCGGGTATAAATTCAAGCCACCGACGCCATTGAAGGGAAGCTAGGTAATTCTAGGGTTAGAGTAGGTTTAATTTCGGTTTTAGGTCTAGGTTTAGTTTCATTTTCGTTCCCGTTATTCAAATTTCAGGGTTAATTTCGAATTAGGGTTTAGTTTTAGATCAGTTTTTGGGTTCGAATTTCATGTAAAAGTACTGCAATTTTGAGTTTGCTAGTAATAGTTCCCAATCTTAGTTCGATTTTGCGAGAATTGGATACGTTGGAGCTTGCTTCTGGGTCATGAATGTCGAATTCAGACCCCCGCCTGTTCTGGTTTGGCTTTGCTGCTTTGTTTCAATTCCGTTTTACCCCCTCCCTTCCTGCTCGGTTCATGTTCTGCTTTAGGCTCGTTAATCTCAGTTTCAAGTTAATCCTGGTGATGTTCATTTCAATTCATGCTATTTGTAATAAGATTCCACTATTTTTATCTGGTTTGGGTCGAATTTGCCTGTACATAGGGTGGTTATTCTCCATTGATTGCTGAATTCCAATTCCAGCTAGTTTAGAGTTATTATGCTCAATTTTCTTCGTACTAGTTGAATTCCAAAATCCTGGTGATGTGTTTACTGCGTTGAGATTTGGTGTGGTTGACAAACAGCAATCCTGTTTAGAGTAGCGGATGATGAGTTATGTTGCGTTGATTAATAAGCTAGGGTTGATTTCGTGGTTGGGAAGTGATGGTTGTGATAAATTGACTGTTGGTGAGGAATGATGTTGGCTAGTTTTCGTAGTGCTTTGATTTTGATGGAGTTGAATGATGATTAGTGTTAACTATAGGCTTTCAATTGCTTTAAATTAGAGGTTAAACAGATTTTAGATTTCAATTTTGGATGAATAGCGTTGTTTGCATAGTCTCCTTAATATGTTTTATTTAGTTGAATACTTACTTAGGTCTAACTCGTTTAAGTTTATTAATTTAAATTGCATCCATTCGTTCAATTGAGAATTTGGATGATCGTTTAGTTGAATTAGATTGTTAGATTGCTTTAAATAATTTCACTTAGTTTAGTGTAGCTAATTAGTCAATCCTCACTTTTTATGACCTAAAACTCTTCCATCGTCCCCGAGGACACGACCCTCAAGTACTACAGCGAGAGCTGTACACTTGCGGCACTTTTATTTAAACTCTTAATTTTTCCCACCAAGTTTTTGGCGCCGTTGTCGGAGACGACGGCATGAGATTAGGTTATATTTTCATTTTCGTAGCTACTTTCTTATTTCGTTGCTTTGATTTGTCTATTTCGTTTATTAGTGATGATTTGTTTAAATGATGTGTTTTGGGCATTTCGTAACTTTATTTTGGCATAAATTCCAACTTTCTTTATTTTGGTATCAATTGTTATTTAGTTTAATCATTTCTTCAAAAAAAATTCAAAAAATCCAAAAAAATTTTAAAAAGCCAAAAAAAAAATAGAAAAACCTAAAATCCAAAAAAAATAGAAAAACTGAAACAACCCCTAAAAATTGAAAAACTTGAAAAACTTTAAAATTTTCAAAATGCCGATTTTCAATTTCCCGCAATATGAGCACGAACCTTTTTGGAATTATTTTTCAAGGCTTAATGATTATCGTGCTCAACTGAATCATAATTTTCAAAAATGGAAAATTTGTGAGGTCATTATTGAGGGTCTAAATATTGAGTCAAGAAGTTATATTGAATCACTTTGTCCTGAAGGTTTAATAGAATTATTATCTAAAACTCAAAATGAAATTTGGGATTTCTTTGAAAAATTAGCTTGGGAAACCTACGCGTTTGAACAAGCTAATGAGACTTTTATATACCCGACTCATGGAGAGTATGATTTTCAAGTTGATTCTTACCCTTCAGACCACTTTGTGAATTCATATGACCCATCTTATTCTTGTGTGCCTCCTTTGTTGTGCGATTATTGTGAATCTCCTGATCATGATGCTTACACTTATCCTTATCGTAATTATATTGATGCTACATGTGTAAGTTTTGAAAAGAAGATTAATGAATTGACTGATGAAATGATAGAGACTATGAAAGTGAGAATTGCTGAATATTCCCAATGTTTTGACCAAAATAGGGAGACTTCTAGTGAGATTCATTCTAGTTTAGATCTTCTAAACTTGACATTAGTCTCCATGATGATTTTGAACCCTCTTATTCTACTAGGCCTGATTTGAATGAAAAGATGTCTTTGCCTTACCTAGAACAAGAGAGTGACCTCCCTACATCTCTATCAACAGACCTTACACCCTGCACTAGCTCACTCAAAGATGTCACTGAAAATATCTTAGTTTATGTCGACCTACCCACCACTCTGAATGATTGTCGTGAACTGGAAGTGGGTGAACAATCTGATTTGGTTAGTGAGCTAGACACAAGCATCGCACCTGCAGTTAAGCTTCATGATTTAGATGATATGAAAAATATTTCACAGGAGTTACATGATGAGACACCTGAACTCATTATGTTGGACTTTGATGATGATATTCTTTATGCAGAATATGAATCTTTTTCATATGGGCTTGATGTTACTGAAGGTTTTGATGTGGGTTTTCATGTTGAATTTGAATCATTCTCTTTTGATTCCATCTTTCCTGACCTTCTGTTTAAATTTGATGATAATATTCTGCCTGTAAAATACGAATCTTTTTCTTATGAGTTCGAGATCCATAGAAGTTTTAATGATGGTTTTTGTGCTGAGTATGAGTCCTTCTCTTTTGACTCCATCCAAACTGACTTCCTTTTTGATTATTACAAGCCTGATTTTGTTGAGTCTGAGATCATTGCCACTAACACTTTTACTTTAGACCAGACTCATATGCATATTGGACTTAACAGACTTGTGAAATTTGCACCCACTATTTTGCATAGATTGCTCGTTTATGCTGATATCGTTTCTAGGCCAATGATCTCACTACTGGCTCATTCTGAGTATGTTCATTTCTTTTCTGATTGGGCCTAACTATTTGATAAGTTGAAATGGGCCCTTACCTAAGCTTTATTGGCTATGTGGATATACTCTATCTAGTTCCAACTCACTGCTTTTCATTGTTGCTATATTATTGAGAGTTGGGCTTCTTTGTTTGATAAGCTGTTACGAGCTCTAACGAGTTTTGATAGCACTTTTCAGCTTAATATGGAGTGGCTGATGCTCCATAAGCCTCATAGTTTGGGTACAATCTGTATCCAACCTGGTATGATCGTTTCACTTTCCTCTCTTCTCCTCTTCTTCTCTTTTGTGATTTTGTTTTTCTTGGCTTTTGTAAATATGTGTGTGTGTGGTTTTGCTTTATTTTTGATTTTGTTTTTGATTTTTGTGATGTCCTAGTTTGTATATATTTGTAGTTTAGTGTGGTTTTACGGTTGTATAGCTGCTATGCTTGCTTTTTAGCGCCTTAGTTCCCACAATGAGGACATTGTGAAGTTTTGGTGTGGGGGTGAGGTGCCCATTTTTGAAAACTTATTGAAAATTTTTGGAAGATTTTTGATTTTGTTTTTGGGAATATTTGTACCTTTTCTGATTAGCTTGGATCCCCTATACTTTGTTTGTTAACTTGTATATAAGTAGGATGTGCATGATAAGTCTCCAACCTCAAATGTGATATTCTAAGCCCTAATTCTAACCCCAGTAGTTCATTATAGGTTGTGAAATTCAGTCCTTACTTACTTCTTCATCATTATCTTTAGGTCTTAGGTTTTCCAAGAATGATTCTCCCACTAACTTGTGACATAATTGCTTTGAAAAATGGTTGAGAAAAAAAAAAAATTGTATTATGAATAAGTATGAAATAAAGAAAAAAAAGAGATGAAAATAAAGTTTGGAATGACAAGTATCCTTTTGAGGCATGCGCTACTGGGCGTTACCCTTTGAGGCACGTGCTACTGGGTGTTACCCTTTGAGGCAATATTGCTACTGGGAAAGTTTGTTTCCAAAATCAGTATGATAACAATGTAGTTGTGTCAGCCAAGTGGGATTGAGTCTAATTCTGGTAAATCTAAGCCCTGGGTTGATGATACACTTGGACACGAGCATTGGGATGGATTCAACACCTTGATGTTCAGTGGGGTGAAAAATTAGCGCTCTGATATCATTTAGGAGGTAGAAGGCTTTGAAGTACATTTTATGTATATGCAGGTCAATAATTGAGTACATGGTGATTTAGTTGATTAGAATGTGTGCATATTTTTTGCAGATTTTGTACATATCAGTTTTGGGAAAAAAAAAAACCCAAAAAGATTTTTCTTTATTTTTGGAATAATTTTTGTGGGTATTTCGCTTGGAAACCCGCACGAGACCTCACTCGTCCACTTGGGAGATCGAGGGGTTTAAAGGGCTTGTTGCATACGTTAAATGCAATCGTGATTCCTACGACAGTGAGTTAGGATTTTCTTTTTCTTATTTTCTATTTTCTTTTAGTTAGTTTAGTTTGTTTTACTCGAGAACTAGCAAAATCTTAGTGTGGGGGTATTTGTTCGCACCAATATTGAGCTATTTTTAACGTACTTTTACACTAATTTTATGCTCGTCATAATTGCGTTTTTAAGGTTTTTAACTGATTTTATTTTATTTTGCAGGTTTTGAATAATTTTGGGAAAATGGCTAAAAATGCGAGAAAAATAGTGGAAAATGCCGGGAACTGAAAAAATGGGTTGAATTAGCTTAAGAACCGGCCCAGAAATTAAAGAACCGAACCGAATCGGTCCAAAAAACCGGTTCAGCTTGGTTTCCACGCCCCTCCCATGCCCTCACGTGCCCCGCACATGACCCCTGCTAATACCCCCCCTCCCCTTCGCACTCTCTCTCTTCTCTCTGTTGAGGAAACCCGAAATCCCCAAACCCAGTAAACCCAACCCCAACCTCCATCACCCACCATCTCTCTTTCTCATCTCCTCTCTCTCTCTAAATCGAACACCTCACACATCCACCATCATCTTCATCCGTGATTTAAGCACAGGGCACCAGCATAGCACACAGCTTGCTCCATCTCAACTGTCCACGATACCCACAAATTGAAGGGTCGAAATTGAAGCTGAGTTCGGGTATAAATTCAAGCCATCGACGCCATTGAAGGGAAGCTAGGTAATTCTAGGGTTAGAGTAGGTTTAATTTCGGTTTTTGGTCTAGGTTTAGTTTCGTTTTCGTTCCCATTATTCAAATTTCAGGGTTAATTTCAAATTAGGGTTCAGTTTTAGATCAGGTTTTGGGTTCGAATTTCATGTAAAAGTACTGCAATTTTGAGTTTGCTAGTAGTAGTTCCCAATCTTAGTTCGATTTTGCGAGAATTGGATGCGTTGGAGCTTGCTTCTGGGTCGTGAATGTCGAATTCAGACCCTCGCATGTTCTGGTTTGGCTTTGCTGCTTTGTTTCAATTCCGTTTTACCCCCTCCCTTCCTGCTTGGTTCATGTTCTGCTTTAGGCTCGTTAATCTCAGTTTCAAGTTAATCCTGGTGATGTTCATTTCAATTCATGCTATTTGTAATAAGGTTCCACTATTTTTATCTGGTTTGGGTCAAATTTGCCTGTACATAGGGTGGTTATTCTCGATTGATTGCTGAATTCCAATTCCAGCTAGCTTAGAGTTATTATGCTCAATTTTCTTCGTACTAGTTGAATTCCAAAATCCTGGTGATGTGTTTACTGCGTTGAGCTTTGGTGTGGTTAACAAACAGCAATCCTGTTTAGAGTAGCGGATGATGAGTTATGTTGCGTTGATTAATAAGCTAGGGTTGATTTCGTGGTTGGGAAGTGATGGTTGTGATAAATTGACTATTGGTGAGGAATGATGTTGGCTAGTTTTCATAGTGCTTTGATTTTGATGGAGTTGAATGATGATTAGTATTAACTATAGGCTTTCAATTGCTTTAAATTAGAGGTTAAACAGATTTTAGATTTCAATTTTGGATGAATAGCGTTGTTTGCATAGTCTCCTTAATATGTTTTATTTAGTTGAATACTTACTTAGGTCTGACTCGTTTAAGTTTATTAATTTAAGTTGCATCCATTCGTTCAATTGAGAGTTTGGATGATCGTTTAGTTGAATTAGGCTGTTAGATTGCTTTAAATAATTTCTCTTAGTTTAGTGTAGCTAATTAGTTAATCCTCACTTTTTATGACCTAAAAGTCTTCCATCGTCCCCGAGGACACGACCCTCAAGTACTACAGCGAGAGCTGTACGCTTGCGTCACTTTTGTTTAAACTCTCAATTTTTCCCACCAAGTTTTTGGCGCCGTTGTCAAGGACGACGGCATGAGATTAGGTCATATTTTCATTTTCGTAGCTACTTTCTTATTTCATTGCTTTGATTTGTCTATTTCGTTTATTAGTGATAATTTGTTTAAATGATGTGTTTTGGGCATTTCGTAACTTTATTTTGGCATAAATTCCAACTTTCTTTATTTTGGTATCAAGTGTTATTTAGTTTAATCGTTTCTTCAAAAAAAAATTCAAAAAATCCAAAAAAATTTTAAAAAGCCAAAAAAAAAATAGAAAAACCTAAAATCCAAAAAAGTAAGAAAAACTTAAACAACCCTTAAAAATTGAAAAACTTGAAAAACTTTAAAAATTTCAAAATGCCGGTTTTCAATTTCCCCCAATATGAGCACGAACCTTTTTGGAATTATTTTTCAAGGTTTAATGATTATCGTGCTCAACTGAATCATAATTTTCAAAAATGGAAAATTTGTGAGGTCATTATTGAGGGTCTAAATATTGAGTCAAGGAGTTATATTAAATCACTTTGTCCTGTAGGTTTAATAGAATTATTATCTAAAACTCAAAATGAAGTTTGGGATTTCTTTGAAAAATTAGCTTGAAAAACCTACGCGTTTGAACAAGCTAATGAGAATTTTATATACCCGACCCATGGAGAGCATGATTTTCAAGTTGATTCTTACCCTTCAGACCACTTTGTTAATTCATATGACCCATCTTATTCTTGTGTGCCTCCTGTGTTGTGCGATTATTGTGAATCTCCTAATCATGATGCTTACACTTGTCCTTATCGTGATTATATTGATGCTACACGTGCAAGTTTTAAAAAGAAGATTAATGAATTGACTGATGAAATGATAGAGACTATGAAAGTGAGAATTGTTGAATATTCCCAATGTTTTGACCAAAATAGGAAGACTTCTAGTGAGATTAATTCTTGTTTAGGATCTTCTAAACTTGACATTAGTCTCCATGATGATTTTGAACCCTCTTATTCTACTAGGCCTGATTTGAATGAAAAGATGTCTTTGCCTTACCTAGAACAAGAGAGTGACCTCCCTACATCTCTATCAACAGACCTTGCACCCTACACTAGCTCACTCAAAGATGTCACTGAAGATATCTTAGTTTATGTTGACCTACCCACCACTCTGAATGATTGTCGTGAACTGGAAGTGGGTGAACAAGCTGATTTGGTTAGTGAGCTAGACACAAGCATCGCACCTGCAGTTAAGCTTCACGATTTAGATGATATGAAAAATATTTCACAGGAGTTACATGATGAGACACCTGAACTCACTATGTTGGACTTTGATGATGATATTCTTTGTGCGGAATATGAATCTTTTTCATATGGGCTTGATGTTACTGAAGGGTTTGATGTGGATTTTCATGTTGAATTTGAATCATTCTCTTTTGATCCCATCTTTCCTGACCTTCTGTTTAAATTAGATGATAATATTCTGCCTGTAGAATACGAATCTTTTTCTTATGAGTTCAAGACCCATGGAAGTTCTAATGATGGTTTTTGTGTTGAGTATGAGTCCTTCTCTTTTGACTCCATCCAAATTGACTTCCTTTTTGATTATTACAAGTCTGATTTTGTTGAGTCTGAGATCATTGCCACTAACACTTTTACTTTAGACCAGACTCATATGCATATTAGACTTAGCAGACTTATGAAATTTGCACCCACTATTTTGCCCAGATTGCTCGTTTATGCTGATATCGTTTCTAGGCCAATGATCTCACTACTGGCTCATTCTGAGTATGTTCATTTCTTTTCTGATTGGGCCCAACTGTTTGATAAGTTGAAACGGGCCCTTACCTATGCTTTATTGGCTATGTGGATGTACTCTATCTGGTTCCAACTCACTGCTTTTCATTGTTGCTATATTATTGAGAGTTGGGCTTCTTTGTTTGATAAGCTGTTACGTGCTCTAATGAGTTTTGATAGCACTTTTCAGCTTAATATGGAGTGGCTGATGCTCCATAAGCCTCATAGTTTGGGTACAATCTGTATCCAACCTGGTATGATCGTTCCACTTTCCTCTCTTCTCCTCTTCTTCTCTTTTGTGATTTTGTTTTTCTTGGTTTTTGTAAATGTGTGTGTGGTTTTGCTTTATTTTTGGTTTTGTTTTTGATTTTTGTGGTGTCCTAGTTTGTATATATTTGTAGTTTAGTGTGGTTTTACGGTTGTATAGCTGCTGTGCTTGCTTTTTAGTGCCTTAGTTCCCACAATGAGGATATTGTGAAGTTTTGGTGTGGGGGTGAGGTGCCCATTTTTGAAAAATTTTTGAAAATTTTTGGAAGATTTTTGATTTTGTTTTTGGGAATATTTGTACCTTTTCTAATTAGCTTGGATCCCCTGTACTTTGTTTGTTAACTTGTATATAAGTAGGATGTGCATGGTAAGTCTCCAACTTCAAATGTGATATTCTAAGTCCTAATTTTAACCCCAGTAGTTCATTATAGGTTGTGAAATCCAGTTCTTACTTACTTCTTCATCATTATCTTTAGGTCTTAGGTTTTCCAAGAATGATTCTCCCACTAGCTTGTGACATAATTGCTTTGAAAAATGGTTGAGAAAAAAAAATTGTATTATGAATAAGTATGAAATAAAGAAAAAAAGGAGATGAAAATAAAGTTTGGAATGACAAGTATCCTTTTGAGGCATGTGCTACTACGCGTTATCCTTTGAGGCACGTGCTACTGGGTGTTACCCTTTGAGGCAATATTACTACTGGGAAAGCTTGCTTTCAAAATCAGTATGATAATAATGTAGTTATGTCAGCCAAGTGGAATTGAGTCTAATTCTGGTAAATCTAAGCCCTGGGATGATGATACACTTGCACACGAGCACTGGGATGGATTCAACACCTTGATGTTCAGTGGGGTGAAAAATTAGCGCTCTGATATCATTTAGGAGGTAGAGGGCTTTGAAGTACATTTTATGCATATGCAAGTCAATAATTGAGCACATGGTGATTTAGCTTATTAGAATGTGTGCATATTTTTCCCAAATTTTGTACATATCAGTTTTGAAAAAAAAAACCCAAAAAGATTTGTCTTTATTTTTGGAATAATTTTTGTAGGTATTTCGCTTGGAAACCCTCACGAGACCTCACTCGTCCACTTGGGAGATCGAGGGGTTTAAAGGGCTTGTTGCATACGCTAAATGCAACCGTGATTCCTACGATAGTGAGTTAGGATTTTCTTTTTCTTATTTTCTATTTTCTTTTAGTTAGTTTAGTTTGTTTTACTCGAGAACGAGCAAAATCTTAATGTAGGGATTTTTGTTCGCACCAAAATTGAGCTATTTTTAACGTACTTTTACACTAATATTATACGCGTCATAATCGTGCTTTTAAGGTTTTTAACTGATTTTATTTTATTTTGCAGGTTTTGAATAATTTTAGAAAATGGCTGAAAATGCGAGAAAAATAGTGGAAAATGCCGGGAACTGAAAAAATGGGTTGAACTAGCTTGAGAACCGGCCCAGAAATTAAAGAACCGGACCGAATCGGTCCAAAAAACCGGTTCAGCTTGGTTTCCACTCCCCTCCCATGCCCTCACGTGACCCGCACATGACCCCTGCTAATACCCCCCTCCGCTTCGCACTCTCTCTCCTCTCTGTTGAGGAAACCCGAAATCCCCAAACCCAGTAAACCCAACCCCAACCTCCATCATCCACCATCTCTCTTTCTCACCTCCTCTCTCTCTAACTCGAACACCTCACACATCCACCATCATCTTCATCCATGATTCAAGCACAGGGCGCCAGCATAGCACACAGCTTGTTCCATCTCAACCGTTCACGATACCCATGAATCGAAGGGTCGAAATTGAAGCTGAGTTTGGGTATAAATTCAAGCCACCGACGCCATTGAAGGGAAGCTAGGTAATTCTAGGGTTAGAGTAGGTTTAATTTCGGTTTTAGGTCTAGGTTTAGTTTCGTTTTCGTTCCCGTTATTCAAATTTCAGGGTTAATTTCGAATTAGGGTTTATTTTAGATCAGTTTTTGGGTTCGAATTTCATGTAAAAGTACTACAATTTTGAGTTTGCTAGTAGTGGTTCCCAATCTTAGTTCGATTTTACGAAAATTGGATGCGTTGGAGCTTGCTTCTGGGTCGTGAATGTCGAATTCAGACCCCCGCCTGTTCTGGTTTGGCTTTGCTGCTTTGTTTCAATTCCGTTTTACCCCCTCCCTTCCTGCTTGGTTCATGTTCTGCTTTAGGCTCGTTAATCTCAGTTTCAAGTTAATCCTGGTGATGTTCATTTCAATTCATGCTATTTGTAATAAGATTCCACTATTTTTATCTGGTTTGGGTCGAATTTGCCTGTACATAGGGTGGTTATTCTCGATTGATTGCTGAATTCCAATTCCAGCTGGTTTAGAGTTATTATGCTCAATTTTCTTCGTACTAGTTGAATTCCAAAATCCTGGTGATGTGTTTACTGCGTTGAGCTTTGGTGTGGTTGACAAACAGCAATCCTGTTTAGAGTAGCGGATGATGAGTTATGTTGCATTGATTAATAAGCTAGGGTTGATTTCGTGGTTAGGAAGTGATGGTTGTGATAAATTGACTGTTGGTAAGGAATGATGTTGGCTAGTTTTGGTAGTGCTTTGATTTTGATGGAGTTGAATGATGATTAGTGTTAACTATAGGCTTTCAGTTGCTTTAAATTAGAGGTTAAACAGATTTTAGATTTCAATTTTGGATGAATAGCGTTGTTTGCATAGTCTCCTTAATATGTTTTATTTAGTTGAATACTTACTTAGGTCTAACTCATTTAAGTTTATTAATTTAAGTTGCATTCATTCGTTCAATTGAGAGTTTGGATGATCGTTTAGTTGAATTAGGCTATTAGATTGCTTTAAATAATTTCACTTAGTTTAGTATAGCTAATTAGTTAATCCTCACTTTTTATGACCTAAAACTCTTCCATCGTCCTCGAGGACACGACCCTCAAGTACTACAGCGAGAGCTGTACGCTTGCGGTACTTTTATTTAAACTCTCAATTTTTCCCACCAGATCTAAAGTAGGCGAAGTAGTATTTTCCTAGAAAAAGAATCATGAATGGAATAAACTATGTCATGATCTTGCACTGATCAACATGAAACCAATGACACAACAATCATCCAAATTGTGGTTTAGCCTTAAAATGCACCGAACAACATGTTTGCATGATAAGCCATTGTTTTACCACTTTTCACAAATACAAAAGTGTTCTCCAAACTTGATAGTGAAAATAATGGATTCCTCTTTAACATCAAACTCTATTCTTCCAGTTGTTGCTATCTTACTAGAGTTTCTGGCTTCTACTTCGAAGAACCTAGGCTTCTTCTTAATAAAAGGAAAGACCTTACCAACATGGTCATATGCTAACTAAAGCCTCTATTAAATCTAGCGCTAATTAGCTTTCATATAGCATAGTGTAAATTGGCTTCCCCTTTTGCTTGGCAATAGCATTGTTAAAACTTTCAACAAAATTATTTGTCCTATCATCTAACTTTAGACTCTTGTCAAACTTAAACTTTACTCAGTGTTAAAGGGGCTCATTATCCCTTAACTAATTATAAACTAAAGGATCGTTTTCCTTAGTCTTCTCTATGGCTTTTGTGAAGACATAGGGTAAGTATGCATAGGTAGTAAAGTAAAAGAAGCAATGAAGCCATGCACCTTTAACATTTTAAGGGAAAAAGGATAAAACGATGATGTGAGTCAGAAGCAAAGTTTAAATGAAATTTGTAATTGGACACAAGGTGTATATACACTTACCAGGATGGTTTAAAGAAAAGTTTATGTAAACATGCAAGACACAAATCCTCTGTGCAGGTTTTGCCATTATCTTCTTTAATAAAGCTTTGATTATACCGTTCAGTATAAAATGAAAATGAAAGTGATTGTTACAAAGAAATTTTAAAAAAAAAGCACTTTAAGCATATAACAAATAGCTTATTCCTTGTGTCTATCACACACTATTCCATACTTAAAGCTATCTTCTCTTGCATTAAAAGCAATTACAACTCTATGAAGAAAAAATCTCCTTTCCTCTTCATTCTCTTAGGGTACACCTCCATACGCTAGGGAACATTGACCATTGTTGCCACCTAACCCAATTGTCGTGGTAAGGAGTCCTTTGTATGTGCCTTCCAATTGGCGTGCATCAATTAGAATTATACATCAACGATGTTGTCTAAATGCGATAATTGATGAACCTATACAAATCTGACATTTATTGAGGGTTGGTATCTTTGTGAGGACTCTAATCATTCCGGTTAATAAATCATAAAATGTGAGGGTTTCTTTCCTTGAAAACCTTTGTGTACTATAGCAACACTTGATACCCTTCATTGTGCCTCACTTCCACCACTTATTTCATAATTTTCCTCACCCTTTAGTTGGAATGATTAAGCACTTCATCCTTAAATCACTTCATGAGAATATTCTGCATTGTCTTGTTATTAATATTAGGGTTATCCTTGAATCATTCAAAATTTGGAGGCAATCCATCTGGATGCGCCATTTTTGTTATACTTAGTGATAGGACACTTGTAATCTTCATTTAAACTCCTAATCATACAAATGAACTTATGAACAAAGCACAATTGCATGAATTTTGAATAGGCAGTCATCATTAATAAATCTGTGAGTGTACCTAGATCTATTTTTCTTGATTTCCATCAAAGTAATACCATGTTGAATACAATAGTCCTTCATCACACTTAGCAAGGGTTTTTTTACATGTGAATAGGTTTCCAATATCTAGATTCACTTTGCCATCCTTGTTTCCAGTCCACAACTTACTATATCTGAATAAGTATTTTGCCTATATCATTTGCAATAAATAACCCTTTGCCACCATCTTGGCCATCAACATGATGGCCTAAGGTCATCTTCATTTGAGTCTCATTCTCTAAATTAGTATCATTTAATGATTCTGCCTTTGACTCATCATCCATTGTTACATCCTTAGAATCCTCATACTTCTCTCATAAGCCTCTCTTGAAATCATTGTCCTCGTTGTCATTGTCACTTCCATTCTCTCATGGCTCTACTGTTGATTGTAAATTGGTTGGGAAGGGATGTTAAGAGAAGATATAGGTTATGATGGGCATGTTATAGGGGCTGGAGCTAGAGAGTTTTTATTAAGATTGCGTTGTATCTTGTTTAGGGTCTTTTGGATGGTGCATATGGTTGAGTTAGGCTTTTAAAAAGGGTTGCTAAAGAAGCTATTAATTGGGAAGGGCCCTTAAGAGGCAGTATATTAGGAAGGGCTTTTAGGATGAGCAAACTTAGAGGAGTTTGGTTTGGGCTACTCTAAACCTGGGAAAAATAACTCCAACTGAATGACCGAAACCTAATGACCCAAAATCATTCTCAAAATGACACTCAAAGTAGCTGACCCAAAATTCATCCGAACTAAACCAAATTGAACCTAACTTGAACCTTGTCCATCGAAGTTATGTTTCCCTATAAGAAAAGCTTATTGGACCAAAAACCAACCGACCCAGAATCAAACCAAATAAAAAAATGATCCGACTCAAAACCAAACCCTAACCCTATCATATTGACTAGAATATGACCCGACTCAAAGCTAATCTTACTTGAACTCAAACTGAATCTTGGATTGGACGCAAAGGGCTTGTCAATTTGTAACTGTATTAGAGCTTGCTTTGCTACCCTTGGTCTAGGGTTCCTAATTTGCAAGTTGTTAGATCTCAATTAACTAAAAGCAAGTTTACCCACAACCTTACTTACTGATGATTAAGGTTTGGCTTTTAAAGAGACTCTAGTGACTTGGACAATTTCGTCACTAGAGGTCACTATCAAATTGTTAGCCCATTTCTTAACTTCATTGAGTGTAGGTTTCTTGCCAGTTAGAGCTAGGCCTTTCATCTAGCATCTTGCAACTTGTCTAGGCGTTTAACAATTTTTTTGCAAACTACTAGCATCGATCAAATCTTCCTTTCAAAAAGGAATCGTCACATTCATGTTCTTATTCCCCCACATACTTGCCAATATGACCCAATCACCATCTTTTCTAAGTGGTCACACCTGGTTTTTTCTATAGGAGAATACCAATTAAATGTAGGAAATCTAGACAATTTCACCCCATGTTCTTGACATGAAGGCCTAACTTCTTGAAACAAGTTCATATTGATACTTGTTAAGATTAACTTCTATCACCGATAACTTTTGCCACCGAAATCATTTTGACCTTATAACAAACTGTCACACCCTTATGACCTTTTAAGGAAAGAGATTCTAATTATAATCAAAGTAACTAAACTCTCCCAATATCAAGTGCAAAAAATAAAGCAAACGGAAGATTAAAGATATACTACTCAATGCAACGACCAAACTTTACAAAAAATATAAAAGAAGATGATGAAAGATGGACCCTAAACCACTATCTTCAGCCAAATTTTGGTAGAATCTGTTATGATGTATAAGGTTTTGATGATAACAAATCCAAGTGTTGTTGTTGTTCCAAACAGGCTCTCCAAACAGGTCCTTACTGCTGTTCTCAATGTCTTAAACTTGCTTGACTAATGGTTGACTAAGAACAGGTACTCAAGTCAGCGATATAAGTGCAGCCGTGAGGAACAGGGCCTGTGAAGTGTTTGAAGCAGCAAATCCGTCTCTCTACAAGATGACTGGTCGTTACAATAAGATGTCTTGATTTGATTTAGATTTTATATTTTTAGACTCTTGTTAATATGCCAATTAGAAAGTCTTAATTTACCACTTACTTGAAACGGTTTTGCTTTTTGAAAAATATTTCGGATCACCTTTCAAAACAATCCTGGAAACAGGGTGGTCAGGATGTTTCCAGATTAAGCTGTGAAAAAATGATTTCACACGATTTTTCTCTCCCTGATTTTGGGCAGCTTCTCCAAAATTTGCAAGCAAGATTTTTTTTATGTAGTATCTTACCCCTTACCCTAAAACGATTATCAAAATCTAAGGGGATTTGAATAAAAAGAATCTTCAACTTTTGGCAAGTGGATAAGGTTGTTGAGAAAATCATGGGCTAAAGGATGAAACCGTGTTGCTAAAGAATCACCGCCTTAAGCAATTAAAGAATTCTTACCAACTCATGTTACCTCACCCCTTGCGGTTAAAGGACTTTATCTCCTTTAGAAATTTTGGTTTCCAAAAATTTGAGGAATTGTTTTTACCAAGCACTATATAAAGTCACTTCTTACAACTCAGAAGCATCGGTTTTCAAAGGCAAAAATTCAGTGTTCATGAGCTTAAAAGTTTCAAAAGAAAACTATGTCTAGTGAGTGAGTTATTTGAGCTTTCAAAGTTGGCATACTAGGACTTCATTGTACCCTATATTAGCTCAGTTGAGAAGCATTGTAATAGGGTGTTTTTCTTTATATTCTTCTTTCATAAAAGTGAGTTGAGTGTGTGTCCAAATCAAGGGGATTTTGGACGTGAGGTAACGTGTCTTAGAGAAGACGGTTACGTGGGTTGCAATTTGTAACAAGGTGTGTTACTATTGTAACGTGATTAGCCCGTTTAGTGAAGTGTGTAAATCCTACATGAGGTAGGTCGTGGTTTTTCACCTCAGTTGGGCTAGAGGTGTTCTCCACGTAAAAATCCTGTGTCCATTATTTCCGCATTCAATTTTGTTGGATTTTCGGTTCTGCATATCTCAGGAACAGCCTGCACAAACAGGGTCTAAGACTGTTTGCCAGCATATTGTGAAAATTGGACACCACAATTCACCCCCTCTTGTGGTTGTGTACTCTCGAAAGCAACAAGTGGTATTAGAGCAGGTTCTCCTTTGAAAGGCTAACACCTTGAGAGATCCCTGAAGATGAGTACCCCACAAGGCATGCTTGAAGGTCAATCCATAACTCGACCACCATACTTCAATGGCCAACACTATGGTTGGTGGAAGAATAGGATGGAAAACTACATCCAAGCCGAGGACTATGAGTTGTGGATGCTCATCAAGAATGGACCACTCATCCCTAAGAAAACAACTGAAGATGGAAAGTCAATCCCCAAGGAGCCTAAGGAATTCAATGCTGAAGATTACAAGATGATGGAGAAGAATGCCAAGGCCAAGAAACTTCTATATTTCGGCCTAGGTCCTGATGAATATACTCGCATATCTGAATGTGAGTCGGCCAAGGAGATCTGGGATGCTTTGCAAATAGCTCACGAAGGGACCAATCAGGTAAAGCAATCTCGGATTGAATTGCTTATGAGAAAATATGAGCTGTTTGAGATGGGTGATCGTGAAAGTGTGATGGACATGTACACTCGCTTTACTCATATAACGAATGAGTTGAAATCCCTGGGAAAATCCTTCACCACTGAAGAATTGGTGAGGAAAATTCTAAGAATTTTACCTCATTCTTGGGAAGCGAAAGTAACGGCCAACCAAGAAGCTAAGGACATGAAGAAGATCACCCTAGATGAGCTGATTGGAAATCTCCAAACGTATGAACTTAGAAAAAATTCCCAGCAGAAAGATGAGACAAAGAGAGATCGAGGTCTTGCTCTAAAGGCCTTAGAAGATGATTCTGATTCTGATTCTGATGAGGAGGAGATTGCCATGATAACTCCAAAATTTAAGAAGTTCTTCAAGAAAGTTAAAGAAAACAGCAAAAGGAAAGACTTCGGCAAGGGCAGGAACACCTCTCGGGAACAGTTCTCTGGATGCTTCAAGTGTGGCAAGCTAGACCACATTGTGAGAAACTACCCACTACACAAGGAGGAACAAGAACTCGAACACCCTAGAAAATAGGGGAGGAAACAGGGTGTAAGTAGCTCAGTGAAACGATTCTCAAAAGCTATGCTCACGGCTTGGGGTGATTCAAGCGAGGATGAGGAAAGGTCTGAAGCCGAGGAAGCTGATGTAGCACTCATGGCAAGAAGTGACACTGATTCAGATGATGGATCAACAGATAGTCTGACTCAACTCAAGAACAAGGTACGTGGTCTAAATAGATCAACTCTTGAGGAATTAGTGTACACTATAATGGATATATGTGCTGAATTAAAAAAGGATGTTCGTGACCTAGAACTTGAAAATGAAACTCTTAAATTGAAAAAACTTGAAGTTGACAAAGAGACACTTACCTTGCATGAAAACATTAATGTGCTTAAAGAGACTCTACTCATGAAAGAAGAGACTTGTTCCATTAATCTGACTGAGCTGGAAAAGGAATCTCGTGACTTAAAAGGAAAGGTCAAATCTTTGCTGGAAGAAAACAAAAACTTGCTTGAGAAAATAAAACAAATGGAATTAGACCTTGTCACAAATAAGCTCTGAAACAGGTTCTCAAGGGCACTTGAATGGTTAAACACACATCATAGTCGAAATAGAAGAGGACTAGGTTTTGCGCCTAAGATAACCTACCCAGTGAATAGAAAATACGTAGGATTATCTGAGAACATTGTATGTTATCACTGTGGTAAAACGGGTCATTATCGTTATACTTGTCCCTCGAGAAAGTATGCCATTAAAAGGAACACAGCTTATGTAAAACAAATATGGGTTAGGAAAGATGAGATTTGTACGTCTAAAGGAATGGGACCCAAGTGGATCTGGGTTCCCAAAACTAACCTATGATCTGTTTTACAGGCTGAAGTGAGAGAAAACCACCCAGCAAACAACCCAGCAAACAGCGCAGGGAACAACCTAGGGAACAAGCAGCTGTGGTATGTTGACAGTGGGTGTTCGAGGCATATGACTGGTGAAAAATCCAATTTTCTCTCACTTACAGCTTCAGAAGGAGGGAGTGTGGCATTTGGAAACGGCAAATCCAGGACAATTGTCGGTATAGGTAAGATAGGTGAGTCACTCTCCCATTCAATTGACAATGTTTATTTTATGGATGGATTAAAACACAACTTGCTAAGTGTGTCCCAACTGTGTGACAAAGACAACCTAGTAGTGTTCTCTCCAACACGTTGCTTGGTTGTAAATATGAACACAGGAGATGTTGTGTTGAGGGGGAAGCGACACAAAAATGTTTATAAAGTGTGTATTTCCACTCTTCCCCAAAATAATTTGACTTGTTTGAGTGCTTTAACTGATGATGTTATGCTTTAGCACAAAAGTCTAGGTCATGCAAGTTACTCGCTTTTGAACAAACTTGTAACCAAGGACTTAGTGGTTGGCTTAGCTTCCATCAAATTCAATGATGACAAGGTATGTGATGCATGTACCAAAGGCAAACAAGTCAGAAATTCATTTAAATTTAAAAGGTGTGTAAGCACTACTCGACCTCTTGAATTGATACATATGGATCTATGTGGTCCAATGAGGATCATGAGTAGAGGTGGTAAGAGGTATGTGCTTGTGATAGTGGATGACTACTCTCGTTTCACTTGGACCTTGTTTTTGGCTTCTAAAGATGAAACTTTTGAAAAATTTCTTGCTTTCATTAAAAAGACTGAAAAGAGGGTAGGATACTCTTTGGTGTGCCTAAGGTCTGATCATGGTACAGAATTTGAAAATTCGAGCTTTATTGACTATTATAAAGAGCACGGTGTTGATCACAATTTTTCAGCCCCAAGAACACCCCAACAAAACGGGGTGGTAGAACGCAAAAATCGTACTCTAGAGGACATGACTAGAACAATGCTCGTTGCTAGTGGCCTTCCTAGAAATTTTTGGGCTGAAGCCTTAAACACATCATGTTACATTACAAATAGATGCATGATTAGACCTCTTCTTAACAAAACTCCTTATGAGCTCCTCAGAGGAAGAAAACCCAATATTTTGCATTTGAGAGTTTTTGGTTGTAAATGTTTTGTGCATAATAATGGAAAGGATGCCTTAGGGAAATTTGATCCAAGGAGTGATGAAGCAATATTCCTTGGTTACTCCTCACATAGTAAGGCATACAAAGTGTTTAATAAGAGAACCTTGTGTGTTGAAGAAAGTGTGCATGTGCTTTTTGATGAAACTAACTCTCTAAGTGAGAATGATGCACAGGAGGAAGACCTTGAACTAGGTCTTGTTAGAAAAGACTTGCTGCTCCAAGATGAACAAGGTAAGGAAGCCACTGAGGGATCAAGGTCTGAAGCTGTTCTTAAGGAAGGTAAGTAAGGTGTGAACCAAACAGGGGGAAATAGGGTAGAACCCTGTTCGGGACAACATCAGCCGAATCCTTTAGGGATAAATTCAGGAACAAGTTTCTAAACAGGCTCGAGAACATGTTCTGAACCTGTTTCACTGAGTATTCTAGCTAGGATGGAGAGCGTGTCTGTGAACCCACTTTCACCACGATCATGGAAATATCAAAGTTCACATCCTCTTAATCAAATTTTGTCTGATATTAATGCAGGAGTTCAAACTAGATCTAGGCTCAAAAATTTCTGTGCTTTCTATGCTTTTCTATCAAAAATTGAGCCAAAGAATATTAATGATGCTCTTGCAGATTCAGATTGGGTCACAGCCATGCAAGAAGAACTCCATCAGTTTGAAAGGAACAAGGTATGGCAGCTTGTGCCACGGCCAGAGGATAGAACAATCATTGGAACTAAGTGGGTATTCCGTAACAAGCTTGATGAGTGCGGAACAGTCACTAGGAACAAGGCCGGGCTGGTGGTTCAAGGCTACAACCAAGAAGAGGGAATTGATTATGAAGAGACCTTTGCACCTGTTGTAAGGATAGAGGCCATTCGAATCTTGATAGCCTTTGCAACCCACATGGAGATCAAGTTGTATCAAATGGATGTCAAAAGTGCATTTCTAAATGGATACCTTAAAGAAGAAGCGTATGTCAAATAACCCCCCGGTTTTGAAAGTGATGAATTTCCTAACCATGTTTTTAAACTTAACAAAGCACTTTATGGTTTAAAACAAGCTCCTAGAGCCTGGTATGAGCGGTTGTCAGGTTTCTTATTAGAAAATGATTTTAAAAGTAGATAATACCTTGTTTCTAAAATCTAAGGGGGAACATTTGTTGATTGTCCAAGTATATGTCGATGACATCATATTTGGTGCAACTCATCATGATTTGTGTAACGAATTTTCAAAAATGATGAGGAGTGAGTTTGAAATGAGCATGATGAATGAGCTTAATTTCTTTTTAGGCTTGCAAATGAAGCAAACTTCAAACGGCACCATAATCCATCAACAAAAGTATATCAAGGAGTTACTTAAGCATTTTGGGATGGAGTCGGCCAAGCCCATTGATACTCCCATCTCTCCCTCAACCAGGTTGGTAATGGATTATGGTAGTCCTTCAGTTGAGGAGAAATCCTATAGGGGCATGATAGGGTCACTCCTATACCTAGCCGCTAGTAGACCTGACATTGTTTTTAGTGTTGGTCTATGTGCACGTTTTCAGTCTAACCTTAAAGAAAATCATCTAAAGGCTGTTAAACGGATTTTAAAATATTTAAAACGTACACCTGATCTAGCCTTGTGGTATCCTAGAGGTTGCAACTTTGATCTTGTTGGGTATGCTGATGCTGATTATGCAGGTTTCTTGGTTGATAGAAAAAGCACCTCAGGTATGGCTCACTTTCTTGGACCTTGTTTGGTATCTTGGGCAACCAAGAAACAACTCTCTGTTGCCTTGTCCACAACAGAAGCTGAATACGTGGCAGCTGCATCCCGTTAGGCTCAATTATTATGGATAAGGCAACAACTCAAGGATTTTTATGTTGACATAGGATGCATTGCTATTTATTGTGACAATACAAGTGTAATTAATATTGCCAAAAATCCATGTCAACACAAAAGAACAAAATACATTGACATTCGTCATCATTTTTTAAGAGACAATGTTGAAAAAGGAGTGATCTCAATGCATTTTTGTGCCACTGAAAATCAAATTGTTGATATATTCACCAAGGCACTAAGCAGAGAACAATTTGAAAGGAATAGACTCGAACTAGGGTTAATTAGAACAACTTGACCATCTTGTTCTCTCTCCCTGTTGGCAATATTCAAAAGCTACGGGTTCAATATGTTACAATATTTGTTTGCCATCAATTTCTGTGCTATGTCTAGCATATGTGAGGTTTGCAACCTACTGACACTCGTTGAGGTCTAATGAGATTGCCCTTATTGTCCCATGTTACCGAGCAAATAACCTCAAGAACAAGCACCAAGAACAGGTACGCCTCTTGTTTGTCAAATGTGTGCAACTAGCTGAGATTTGCTTCACATCTTCCCGAGGCGTGCGTCGTCGGATTTAATGATAAAGCCCGTTGCAAAACAGGCAAAATCTTTAAAAGATCTTGCACGCCTCTCCTCTTTAAAGCTTTCTTCAAACTTGCTTCATTCTCTCACCTTCACCACAATTCTTCTTGCTTTGAAATTCTATTCGAGAAACCCTAATCTCTCTCCTCCCTCTGAAAAATGGCGTCCCCCATCAGCACCAAGAGTTCCGTGTCCTTGACCCAGGGCAATCAGTCACCAAGCACAGCTTTGCAAACAGCCACAGCCCTGTTTGCTCCCACGCAATTTCTGGCGGCTTTCATGGAAGGTAAATCTGCTGAACCATCTCGCCCCATTCTTTACAAACCTTTTGGATTTCTGAAAAACATAGACCTCAGAACAGTAGGTCTAAAATTGGAAGACATTCCCTATAAATTTGGGTGGGATTTAGTTCTGTTTGGTAAATCGCGTATATGTCAGAAGTCTCGAGAACCCCAAGAACCTTTTGGGGCATCTGGTAGAGAAATTAGGGCTACAGATGAACTCTTTTTATTTGAACATGGCCTAGATGACATCAATTCTTTCGGGCTATTTTCAGAGCAGGAAACAGGGGCTGAAACAGGGCCTGAGATTTTTAGGGATGACCTAGGAGATGATTTGTCAAAAGAAGTAGGGAGAAGTAGTGGTCAACTGGAGGAGTCTCCTGTCAAGACTGAACAAGCCACACCGGTACCACAAATCGGTGAGAAACGCAGAAGGTATAAAATTGTGGTTAGGCGCACTAGAATGCCAAGAACAAGACCACCATCAAGGCCTAAAAGCGGCCAAACTGAAGAACCCTTAAAGACTGAAACCCCTGTCAAACCAAAACCACAAATTTTCTCTCCGGCCAAACCCACTACCAGGCCAACCAGAAAATCAGCCCGAATTGCTTTTCAATCCACGTCTCGTCCTGCCAAACAGCCTTCTCCTGTTGTTGAGAAAATTGATTCCTCTTCTGAGCCTTCCTCTGATAGTGACACTGAGAACACCTCCTTCAAACAGGGCACTCCCGTGTTCTCAGAGTCCTCAGAGGACAAGCCTCTGCCTGCACCCAAACCAGCCTCCACTGTACCCTCCAAATCATCACCCACAAAAACCCCCAAGCGAAAAGCCTCTCTCAAACACGCCTCCACACAAGACACCCCTACTGAGCCCCGGCCTAAGAGAGCCAAGAAGTCAACATCGTCTGCAATTTCAGTCAAACTAACCCAACTGCTTCAGAGACGGGTAGTCAGGGGCAAAATCATCAAGGTCAAGTATTTTGAGGAACAGGGTCTTGGGGTGTTTCTGCACAAGGTGCGTGTACAGGGGTGGTTTGAACTATTTACAAACACCCAGTTGGGGTGTTCTGTCCACGAGTTGGCACAGTTTTACGCCAACTGCACTGTCACCGAAGGAGTGGTGACAAGTACTGTTAATGGGAAGCAGCTTCGCTTTGATGCGAAGATATTAAGGGAAATTTTGGGGATTCCCTTCACGGGCTTCGATGTATATGTGAGGGAAGATAAGACTGTTCTTGGGACAGCCCGGCTGCTGGAGCTTTCCCAGAAATTCAGCCAGCAACCAAGCCTGCAAACACCCCAGTCAGTGAAGAAAGGGGACATGACATCTCTTTATCAGTTGATATTTTGGTTTATTATCAAAAATGTCATCCCCAGGGGCCAGGGTTGAAATCTTGCCGATGCCATGGATCAGTGTCTTATGGATCTGATGGACAGGGAAGAGCAAATCAACCTTTCTGCCATCATGGTTCGACATATTGCAAGAATTGCAAACACCTCCAGGGAACATGACCTTGGGTATGGTTTCTTCCTGACTAGTGTTTTTGAGCACTTTGGGGTAACACTGGAGAAGAAGGTGGGAGCTCAGTTCATTGATGAGATCGGGAGCAACACTCTCATGGGGTGTGGATACACGTTGATTGAGGGATCTGCCTCAGAATAGGGGACCAGAACACCCCGTCCTCCTGTGCCTGGCAGTTCCTCAGTCAAGATTGAGGCTGCTCTGGAAGAAAACTCTCGACTAAGTGCTAAGCTTACTGCTGTGAAGGCTGCCCTGGATGAGGAAAAAGCTCTAAATGCCAAGCGTCATGAAGATCTCCTCGCCCTTCTCTCTTCCCTCTCAGCAAAACTTTCCCCTCCTGCTCCCTGATCCCCCCCATACGTTGTTCTCATAGCCTGTTCTCACTTCTCTTGGTTGTCCTCTCTTGCTAGTTTGTACTCTATGTTGCACTCTTTTGGCGAATAACAGGTTATCTTGTTTTGATTGGCTTTGCCTTGCTTGCTTTTTGTTGAGAATTGCTTGTGTGTGACTAGGATAGCCAATCTCATTACCGTATCAAAACACTTGAGTATATCGCATGTTGACTTTCCTTCATTACCCCATTGGTGGTGATAGTAAACACTCTCTGTTTGACTGCTTGCCCTTCCTTTTTAATGATGCCAAAAGGGGGAAGATAGGATGACCAATATTGTTTTAGTTTTGTCATGGACGCATTGATTCTCTTACAATTTACAATTTTTCGATACTAGCTGCTTCATGTGAATTATCGGTTCTATGAATGATTGGCACTAACACTTTATTTGTTCTTGAAAGTCAATATGGTCACTTGGTTTGTCATCATCAAAAAGGGGGAAATTGTTATGATGTAGAAGGTTTTGATGATAACAAATTCAAGTGTTGTTGTTGTTCCAAACAGGCTCTCCAAACAGGTCCTTACTGTTGTTCTCAATGTCTTAAACTTGCTTGACTAATGGTTGACTAAGAACAGGTACTCAAGTCAGCGATATAAGTGCAGCCGTGAGGAACAGGGCCTGTGAAGTGTTTGAAGCAGCAAATTCGTCTCTCTACAAGATGACTGGTCGTTACAACAAGATGTCTTGATTTGATTTAGATTTTATATTTTTAGACTCTTGTTAATATGCCAATTAGAAAGTCTTAATTTATCACTTACTTGAAACGGTTTTGCTTTTTGGAAAATATTTCGGATCACCTTTCAAAACAATCCTGGAAACAGGGTGGTTAGGGTGTTTCCAGATTAAGCTGCGAAAAAATCATTTCACATGATTTTTCTCTCTCTGATTTTGGGCAGCTTCTCCAAGATTTGCAAGCAAGATTTTTTTATGTAGTATCTTACCCCTTACCCTAAAACGATTATCAAAATCTAAGGGGATTTGCAAAATCTTCTTGAATAAAAAGAATCTTCAACTTTTGGCAAGTGGATAAGGTTGTTGAGAAAATCATGGGCTAAAGGATGAAACCGTGTTGCTGAAGAATCACCGCCTTAAGCAATTAAGGAATTCTTACCAGCTCATGTTACCTCACCCCTTGCGGTTAAAGGACTCTATCTCCTTTAGAAATTCTGGTTTCCAAAAATTTGAGGAATTGTTTTTACCAAGCACTATATAAAGTCGCTTCTTACAACTCAGAAGCATCGGTTTTCAAAGGCAAAAATTCAGTGTTCATGAGCTTAAAAGTTTCAAAAGAAAACCGTGTCTAGTGAGTGAGTTATTTGAGCTTTCAAAGTTGGCATACTAGGACTTCATTGTACCCTATATTAGCTTAGTTGAGAAGCATTGTAATAAGGTGTTTTTCTTTATACTCTTCTTTCACAAAAGTGAGTTGAGTGTGTGTCCAAATCAAGGGGATTTTGGACGTGGGGTAACTTGTCTTAGGGAAGACGGTTACGTGGGTTGCAATTTGTAACAAGGTGTGTTACTATTGTAACGTGATTAGCCCGTTTAGTGAAGTGTGTAAATCCTACACAAGGTAGGTCGTGGTTTTTCACCTCAGTTGGGCTAGAGGTATTTTCCACGTAAAAATCCTGTGTCCATTATTTCCGCATTCAATTTTGTTGGATTTTCGGTTCTGCATATCTCAGGAACAGCCTGCGCGAACAGGGTCTAAGACTGTTTGCCAGCATATTGCGAAAATCGGACACCACAATTCACCCCCCTCTTGTGGTTGTGTACTCTTGAAAGCAATAGAATCACACACTAGCAACATGGCTTTGATCTCATATTTCACAAAACAAACATATTCTACATGAAAGTTGGCAAAAATGAAACCCTAATATGTAATTTGCACTTTCATATCCGCAAAATTGGATAAACACTAATCCCAACAAAGCCAATGCTTCTCATATTTCCTTTTCCTTCATCATTTTCGGGTTGAGATACAGAAATCCACATATAAGTTTTGACAACCTTAATTCAAACTTTTCATATAAACCAGATAGAAGATCACATGAAGATCACAAAGTAAGATAACAATCAAAATGTACCAAAAAGGGCTTTTAGAACACTTCTTATAATGGTGTAAGGTTTTGTCCTTCAATTTCGAGAGTAGATATTCAACTCTTCACCTTCTTCTTCTTTATCTTCTACAATTTCTAAGTTTAGGGATTTTTGAGGGCTTTTAGGAAAGGGGATCAGTTTTGAGTTTTGAAGAAGAGAGAGAATTAGAGTAATTAAGGCCAAGTTTAATTTTTCACGAAGCGTTGGAGTTAGCGGTGCACATGGCGGACAAATGCTAGCGAAGGGTATTGATGTCTTATGCCTAAAACTCATCAAAAATCATCAGAAAATACTCTTTTAATTGTTTCTTACGATGCCATACTTCTAGGAGTGTATTCTCAAAACATAGTCCCCTCAAAATAGTTTCTACACATTATAGATTACCTCAAAGCAATTTTTTGATTAACAAGGATTCAAGTTTCTACTACATGTTGAATGCATCAATTTCTTATCGTGACTGCATTTAAGCAAAAAATATGTTCAGATACCCCCTTCCAAGGGCTGATTAGTTTTTCCTGGTCAATTCTCCCCCCCTTCCAAGCAAAAAATATAGATTTCCAAGGGCTGATTATTTAACAACTTTCTTTTAACTACAACATATTCAAATTTCTAGTAAAGACATCAATTTTTTGACGCGACTAAATTTTAATTTCAAAAATGTTGAAGCATCCTCTTTTTAAGAATCAATTTTCTACAATAGGCCCCAGCCGCTCCCCCTTCTCCTGGGGTAGTTCACATTGAAAGTAGTACGTTGCCCTTGCTGATCTTGCCGCTCACATGTTCAATAGGAAATTATTGGGTTTTACTTTGGTCCCACAATTGATTGTTATATCTTTTTATTCTAGGTTTTATATTTGTTTGCTTATTTTCTAGTTGATCAGTTATTTTTGTAGTTTGATTTTGATTATTGACGATTTTTATAAGTCATTATTGTAGAGAATATGTAATTAAAAAATTTAAATACACAATTGTTCATCAATTCAGATGTGAATTAAATTGAAGGCTTCAATTGGTTGGAGTTTGAGTAAAGATGGAATTAACCATTTTAACCAATCTACCTTGGCCTTGACTAGACCAGTCCTAACACATACAAAATCAAGAGCACAATAACTCAGAGACCTGATAAACTCTAAGTCTTTGGACTATAAAATAAAATCTAGGTCTAAATTATAAGTATTCATTAATATAAAAAAATGTGTTGCTAAATCAGAAAAAAAAAAAGAAAAACATCAGCTATCTCTAGAGAGGAAGATGAATTGAACAAAATCTTCTCACTTTTATTTTTTATTTTCTTCTGTCTTTTTCACCTTTTTTTGCTTCAATTACATTGGATTTCATAATTTCTTTAGAAAATCAATAAAATATATGCACCTATTAATTAAAAATAAACTCTAATAAGATACATGCACATTCGTGCATCTAAAGGTAATATAATTACATAAGGAAAGAAAGCAACAAAGACAGTAGGAGCAAAAGTCGATTCCAATTAGCTTAATATAATCTGATAGTATTAAATGTTAATTTTAAGCTTGCATGTATACTCTTACACCTCATTTCACACCCAAAGAGAACAAGAAAAAAAAAATTAGATAGTTGAAAAAAATTTTGTTTTCTTCTTATGATAAATATTACTTATTATTACGATGAAGGGTGAACAGATGATCCTTTCCATAATTTTCCCCCTATTTGAAAGTGGCCCTTTGATGTTTAATTTTGCTATATCAATACAACACCAAAATCACAAGTTCAATAGAGAAGCAACAACAGGTATGAATCATAAACACCCCTCCTCCAAATGTATACGAAGAGTACCAATGAAACGGAACGTCTATATAAATTATTGAGGTTTAAGCAGGATCTAGAAGATTAAGCCTTAGATGCTGATCCATGGGTGAAGCCTAGTCAAGAAAGGTTAAATTGTTTGTGAAAATCTTGCCTTTTGGGCCTTGGAGTATGCTCTAAGAGGCTCAAGGAAACTTGGCTAATTACATTTAGAATCGCCTTTAACCTAGCTTGCACTTAGGGAAAAGAAGATAAGATCCTAATCTTGGATGAACCTCTTGGAAAAAGGCAAATATTTAAGAAATAGAAGTATTTAGCAAGGAAATTAATATGATCTGAATAGCTCTAGAATCTTAATACAAAATCTTTAATAGATCTCCTCTAACCCCTGTATAAGCAACACCATAATGAACGGAATGGGTGAGCCAATTTAGTTATCCCTTAAGTAATTTTGTTAAGCCCTGTTTCTTTTCCTAATTACCACTCTAATAGAGACAAATATTTATGACTTAAAAAGTATTTATTAACGAAATCTAATTTGTACACGACTAGAATCGTGATACAAAATCTATAAAGATTCCATCTAAACCCAATATAAGCAATGCTAGAATCAATGTCAAGAGTAAGGCAATTTTAGTTATTTCTTAAGCAACTTAGCTAAACACTTCTCTATTCCTAATTTCCTCTCTAATGTGAACGTTGGAGGCTTTTTAAGGGGGAACACGTCTCTCCTCTTTTCAGAGTTGTTTGCACGTTTTTGCGGCGGCCATCACTCACTCTTGTGTTTCACCACCGACAAATCTAGAAGACTTTCTCTCTAATGTTGGTTGAAACAAATACAATAAGGGAAACAATAGGAATTTCAAATAAATATGATTTTTTCAATAGAATCTGTCGGTTTCCATAAAAAATCAATGGATTTCGTCAAAATTTATCCTCTGCAATAATTCAAATTTAAAAAAACATGACAGTATTTTCTTTCCATAAAGGACAAATCTATATGAAATATGTTGATATATTTCAATTTTTTTAATTTAGGTGGTTGTTTGGGAACACTTCATCCGTTCATCGGTTATCCATGGGGTAGGATTGTGTCCATGTGGAATCGCCCCCTGGGCAACCAACATTAAGAATTTTGATCTTTCTATTGCTGGAAAAGGATTATAATTGTAGTTATCTTTCAAATTCAAAAAACAAGTTTCTAATGAAGACATCTTTTTCAGTGCGACTAAGGTTCCCGATTTTTCAACTTATTTTGTTGAACTTGAAGTTACCAAAACTAAATTGAACTTATTTTCATTCAACTGAACTGCACAAAACTAAACTTATTCATGCTAAATTTTGAATTTGTTTTAGTAAATTGAATTAAACAAAACTTACTTTTTCTGAACTGAAGTTGTTTCTCCCAATTAGAAATCATAAACTTATTTTTCTAAACTGAACTGGATTGAACTTATTTTGAAAAAAATAAGCTAAAGAGAATAAGGCCTAAGTTCAATATGGATTATAGGTAGTCTAGAACTATTTCTTCTTAGATTGGACAAACAAATAGAAGGTATTACTTTGAATTCTATGGGTAATGAATTGATGGACAAATCACGTCAAACTACTTTTCACATCACGATTGTTTAGTATATGGCATGTGGAATATATTTGGTTATATACTGCTAATAATATGATTGGTCCAACTAGTTTATCGGAAAAATAAAACCAAACATATAGTTGAAACAAAAATGTAATATTGAATCAAGTTCATTCAAAAAATTAAACGACGCCAAATTTCGTACTTAGAACCTATTCGATTTTTGGTATTAGGGTAATTACAATACGCATATATATATATATATATATATATATATATATATATATATATATATATATATATATATATATATATATATATGTATGATACACATTTACACACGCATACATACATGCATACATACATGCATGCATATATATATATATATATATATATATATATATATATATATATATATATATATATATATATATATATATATATGTATGTATGTATGTATGTATGTATGTGTGTATGGGTGTGTGTGTGTATATATATATATATATATATATATGTATGTATGTAGTATGTATTATGTATGCATGTATGTGTGTATGTGTGTGTGTGTGTGTATATATATATATATATACTATATATATATATATATATATATATATATATATATAATCCAAATGAGCCACATGAAGAAGGAAAATACATTTATAATACAGTAAAAGAGGAAAAATTGAACCTGAGATCTAATGTGTTTAGGCCTTAATGTTGACCACTAGGTTGAGGCATTCTTAGTTCCAATATAACTAAATGTGATAGTCAACAACTAGCGGTCAAATATTAGAATTTCTAGCTAACAATTTATTTAATTTGGTAAATTATATATTGGACAAAATATATTTTAACCAGATTAGTCTTTTTGGAAAGGAAACGCAACCCAACATCAAAGCGTTCTTAGTATATTAAATGAAACAATCTTATAAATCGTTTATTCCCAACTTCTAAGAAACTGAACTCTGCAAATTCATTTTTCTTTATTGCAGCCTTTGGAAGGAACGGAACTCACTAGTTTTCAAAAGAAATATCTCCAATATAATCTGAGTAATGACCCAAGCAATGAAACCAAGTGCAGCATGGAGGTCAATAAGAAGATTCACAAACTTAACTAAACAACAACCATATCTTAGTAAGAAAACAAGATCATTTGGTCAGATGGCACAAACCAAAATTAGGATAAGTTAAAGATTGCCAATTCTCTTATCACAAGTAATTTAGTTGGTGGCTACTTTGCTATAAACTAGAGAGATTAGCTAATCTATTAAAGAGCTTGTCATCTATGATCAATATAAATACTAGTAGATTGTTAAGTTTTATCAATCAAGAATTCAGGATGAATAGGAGATGCTTAGTATGATCATCTCATCCCAGATCCCTCTTGTTTGTTTTCAAATATGTTTGTATCAAGTATGTACAATTTATGAGTACATTAGTTTATGTACAAAAGTGATGAAGCCTCAAAAAGAAGAGAAACTAGAGAATAGCCAACAAGAAAAGAGTTGCACTCACAACCACCTAACCACCATAAAAAACTAGCTAACAAAATGGCACGCATTGGTAATGTACTAACTCACTCTCTAACTGTCTTTTTGTTCATTTTCACTCAACATGGAAGATGTAAAGATGTCATAAATGCACAACTTAGATAAAAATAGGAAATGTTGTGAGATTGACATAATCTTGGTGAAAAAAATCAGCTAGTTGAGACTTACTATGAATATATTTTAGCTTGGTAACACTTGTTCTCATGTTATCTCTAACATAATGAGGATTGATTTCAATATGTTTTGTTGTATCACGAAAAATAGGGTTTGCAACTATATATAGGGCAGCATGATTGTCAAGTTTTGGAGAAGCAGGACCTAAACCAGTTATGGATAAGTCTTATTACAAGGCAAGTAGCCAAGTTACTTCTTAAGTAGTTGTCGCCATTTCTCTGTACTTAACTTCAGCAGTACACCTTGAAACCACAGTTTGCTTTTCAAATTTTTGAGCATTAGGGGAATTTCTAAGAATTATGCAATAGTATATTGTTTATTCTCTTGAATCTACATAACTCCCCCAGTCACTATCATAATAAGTAGTGAGAGTAACATCAGATGTTTAGGGGAGAGTAGTATGCCTTATACTAAAGTTCTCTTGAGATACCTTAGAACTCTTAAGGCTGCATTCATATGATTAACTATTAGAGCTCGCATAAATTGACTACGGACCTGTATAGTGAAATTAATATCAAGCCTGATCAAAGTTAAGTAGATTAATTTTTTGAATTAATCTTCTATATTGATAAAGTTTGTCCATAAGAAATACTTATTTGATAAACTCTGCATTTGGATTCATAAGGAGATACATAGGTTTGGACTTTATCATTCCTACTTTGTTCAAGAGAGCCATGACATATTTTCCTTCAGACATAAATGTCCCTTCAGCAAATAAATGTACCTTCAGCAGATCTAGCCACTTCAGGCCCTAAAAAATAACTCAGTTCTCCTATGTCTTTCATTTGGAAGCAGTAAGTAAAGTGATCTTTAAGCTGATTATTGAGGGGCAAATTGTCTTCTGTAATTCACATTTCATCTACATAAACTAGCATTGTAATGTATCTTTCCTTTGCTTGCTTAGTAAACAAACTGTAATTAACTATAGATTGCTGAAAGCCAAATGCTAACGAGCTTGAAGATAGCTTTGTAAAGCATTATCTAGGGGCCTGTTTTAGATCATATAAAGATGTTTTGAGTTTGCACACTGTATTGGGAGGAAACA
Organism: Carnegiea gigantea; assembly: GCA_029747015.1. Classification (NCBI taxonomy): domain Eukaryota; kingdom Viridiplantae; phylum Streptophyta; class Magnoliopsida; order Caryophyllales; family Cactaceae; genus Carnegiea; species Carnegiea gigantea. The sequence goes on from JAKOGI010000603.1 coordinate 393,382, forward strand.
ATGTTGTAATAACATTAGAATTAGTATATGACCATAAAATATGCTCCCCTTATCTCCTACATGCTTTATGTAACTTCATATACATTTCTTCTTCAAGATCACCCTACAAGGAGGCATTGCTCACATCTATTTGACAAGTGTATGACTTTTTCATTGTAAACACAGCAAGAATAACTCTAACAGTAGTCATTTTGGCCATATAAGAAGTGTCATTTCATAATCTATCCAGTTTCATTGCCTAGATCCTTACATGAGTAACTTTATTTTGTGCATGTTAATAGCTCCATCTAACTTGTACTTAGTTTTGAATAGACATTTAAATCCAATGGCTCTTTCTCTAGCAGGTAACCTTGTTAATTCTTAATTGCCATATTTTTCTAAAGCTTTTAATTTAGCATACATTGTATCACACCAAATTTAATCCTTTACAACTTGTTCAAACACACACAAGATTAATTTCCTAGTCTCCCATAGGCAAGGATGCTTGAAAAGATTTTCCATGATGACTATAGTCCCCTTGATTAGATAGAGGCTCTAGTGGATACTTGGATTTTAAATGACTTGTTCCACTGATAAAATTATGGAGTCAAGATGATTTCTTTGAAATTCTTGATCTTCTCCTAAAAGAGGGGACATAAACAATAGTTTCTTGAACTGGTGGTTTAATTATAATAGCATTAGCACTATCAGCAATATCATATGAGGAGTTAAAAACTTTTTCCATGGTATCATGGGAACAAAATCATGTCTATGTCCATCTATATTTTTATTAAGTATCTTAGATTGATTAATATCACCAAACCAAGTATTCGATGGCATAAATAAGGGTGTAGTAGCCATATAAGTAGAAACACTATCTTGATGAAAAGGAAAAATATTCTCAACGATTTGACATCTCTTGAGACAAATGTCATTTTTACTCTAAAGATCTAGCAATTTTTACCCTTTTGTGTAATTGGATATCCCAAAAAAGACACATGAGACTCCTCTGGGATTGACCTTATCATTGTATAACCTTGGATTTGCTACAAAACTTGGATGCACAAGTGTCCTTGTATGACCCAAGTAGGAGCTTTGTCTAATAGACTTTCATAAGGGGTGTTGCTATTTAGCAAAGGTGTAGGCAATATATTATTATGTCTGTTGTAGTTAGAGAACAATCTCTAAATATATAGGAAGTTTTTCTTGGAACCTTAAGGACTTCGCAACCTTAAGAATATGTTTGTGCTTTCTCTCCACCCTGCCATTTTGTTAAGGTTGATAATGCATTATGCTTGATATATTATGTCATGTTCACTAAAAATTTACTAACAAAAATAATTCCTAAACTCAAAAGCATTGTCTAATCTGCTACGTTTAATTTGGCTTGAAATTGAGTAGATAAAGAGGTACCAACTGTTGTGAAATAGACCATGCTTATGACTCATACTATAGAAGGTATACCCATCTAGTTCTAATACAATCATCAACTAGAGTTAAGAAATATCTAAACCACATATGGCTTGGTACCTCGTATGGTCCCTAGATAACCATATGGATCAACTCACAAACATGATTATATCTGTAAGAGCTAACTTGATAGGGAAGCTTTGTGAGTTTTGCTATAAGTTTACTACATGCACTTTATTTCCTATAGATAAGCCTTAAAGAGTTGAAATATGTTGGATTTTACTTAAGAAGGAAAGTCCTAATCTTTTGTGCTAAATTTCATATGAATTTATGTCCTTTTGACCGCCAATTCTAGTCACCACAAGACAAAAATATTATGGTTGTGCATTTCTTTGATAATTTCTTCTAAATTGTTGTCAACTCCATGAAGAGGCTTGTTCCTGAGAAAATACAGACCCTTGTGCTCTATACCAATGCCTATTACCTTCCTAGGAACTAAGTCTTGTATTCTACACAATGTTCAATAGAAGATAATAATGCATTTGTTATCTTTAGGATGTTTTAGCACATACAGAAGATTATACTTCAAAGAAGATAAATGCAAAACATCTTTAGCTCAAGATTATTCCCCAAATCAACTCTGCCTATATGCGTAATGTTAGAGTATTCACCATTACACAAAGCTATTTTAGGTTTCTTATGCAACAACCTTTTTCCAGCTAATACATTAGGTATATCAGTCACACGATCTGTAGCACTTGAATCTAAAATCCAGCCTTATTTTTCAACACCTACATGAGTTGACATTACCATACCTATAAAAATATTATCAAGATCATCCTCAGCCGCTATCATATTTCCAATAGATTAATTATTTCCTTAGGGTATCAACTTTAGAAGTTGCTAAAGTCACTTCAACTGTCCAATCTGCTGCAGAGTAAAAATAGATATTATGCTTAAAGTAACCTCAAAAGTAGGAGAAACCTTTCCTTGGCTTTGAAATTCTGATTTCTCTCCCTTTTCCTTTGAAGAAACTTTTTCTCCTTTGAAGGCAAGGTTGGATATCCAATTATAGACCAACATTTGTCTTGTGCGTGCCCTTTAACACCATATTTAGCACAAACTCTAACTTCTTTAGGTATCTTATTCCTGCTATACAAAGTAGTTGTTTAGACTTTAAGTTTATTGATTTCCATAATTTATCTTTGTTATTCCTTTTGTTGAATCAGAGGGCATGCTACTTCTACATTTGGAAAAGTTGTCATTAGAAGAAGGCGACTCCTCTGAGTATTATATTTATATCCAAGCCTTTAAGAAATTAGAAAAGCCTTTGATCCTCTTTTTGTTTAGTAAGAGCTTTCATAAAAGCTTTAATTTCTTAAGTAATAATAGTGATCTTAGGCAATTCATTCATAGCTTCCAGTTCTCCCCAGTAACACCTTGGGTAGGTATAGTACTCACTCACTGAGGTGTGATTTTGTTTAACTCCATAAATCTCTATGCTTATCCTTTACTTCCTTGAACCATTGCTAAGAGAAAGTGTTTGTTGTAACTATAACCAAATTTCTCTAGTAGTATCAAGCAATAAAATTGGATTAAATAATTGATTCAAAAATTGAATTTTGAAGCCACTTAATCATCATGCTATTGCAAGCATCCCACATCTCAGCTTTGACAATATCTTCATTTGGCCTGGATACAGTTCCTTGAATAAGCCCTGACTTTATTTTAGTCGAAAGATAGATTTTCACTCTTCCCTTCCATGATTAATCAAGATCAAATTATGATCAATCCTTCAAATGGTGGACTAGAGAAATCAAGATCAAATTATGATCAACCCTGACTATGTTTGTTATGTTTCTTTTAGTAGGCATGCCTAAATACAAGTAGAGAAATCAAGACCAAATTATGACCAATCCTTCAAATTGTTCTTTTGGCTTAATCAATGGGGGATACAAACTAATCCATTGAAAATTTGAAGGAAAACACTATTTTATTAGTGATATAGGCTAATCACTAATGAAATGAATCAATTGGTGAAGGAAAAAGAAAAACGGAAGAATGGAAGGACTTGTGAACCTGATATGGTCGAGGTAAATCAATGCAAAAGAATTCGGGATGAATGAGAGAGCGGCAATATGATCATCCCCATCCCAGAACCCTCTTGTTTATTATTAATGATATTTGTATCAAGTGTGTACAATCTATGAGTAATAAATTTACTTATATACAAAAGTGATGAAGCCTTAAAAAGCAACGAATCTGGAGAGTAGCCAGCAAGAAACGAGCTAAGCTCACAACCACCTAATCTACCTAACACATTAGCTGACATAAGGGTACATGTAAGCATTGTATTAATTAACTCTATAACTATTTGTTTCTTCTAATAGATGCTATGGCATTGAGATTTAGACTACAAGAAGCAACCGACACTAGTTTTCAAAGCATTTAGATTGACGGATAAAATAAGATTATCATTCAAGAATCGAAGGGAACATTCATACCCTATGATAAGTCGATTTCATTATGAAGGCCAACTGAGATGTTAAAGTATTCATAAATAAGGTTAATAAGAATATGATCAACCACATTTATAAACATGGGGAAAAAACATTATGGACTGGTTGGTGTATTTTGGACATTCAATTTCTTCCCTATAGATTTGGAAAACTATCCTTCCTCTTTTTCAATTTTCTTCCATCATGGCCATTGAGAAGTTAGGAAAAACTACAAAAGCTTTGTTAGAAGCAAACTGGATAAATACCTTTATTTCTAAACTATTCAAAAAATAATTATGAGTTTTCTCATGAAATCAACCCTTTTATTGAGTCTATTTTATAATTGAATCACATTTTTTGTATGTATCATACTCGCCTGCTCTTTTCTAAAAAAGATGGACTATATAAGCAATAATTTACAAATAAATGTTTTAAAATTAGCCACCCAAAACAAATAAAGTTTCCACAGTACAGCCCAAATTCATCTGATTTGGAAAAAAATCTAGATGACTTCACCTCAGCCACGTCAACAAGTGGACTCACTCTACATGTGGCATGGAGGTAGGAGGCTTAGGCCTTAATGGGCCATGTAGAGAGGTAGAAATCAACCTCCTATCAAGCCAAGGGGACAATCTTCGACTATAGTTCCCTATCAATACTCTCCTACCTAGCCTCAAAAAGATAATCAATTCTCACATAAATCCATGCTCTGACATCATTGATTGTTAGAGTCTTTCCTTTTTTACCTAAAGGCACAACCTTTTATTAAAAAGAGCAATCTTTATTCACTTTCCTTGTTAAATTACTTTCCTTTTCCTTTTCGGAGAATTTGACTTAAACGTTGGAGGGGTCTTACTCAGATACACAACCCAAGGGTTGCTTTTTTGCAAGTGAAGCACCGAGAAGGACAATATAGATCACTTGACATCACATAATCCTACTCTTTTGCCACCTCATCATGTCAGCCCACTCTTTTACCACAGGAGCAACTCCTTTTATGCTGTCTTATGGGTCAAAGGCCAATCCTACTAGTTGAAATCGAATTCCATATCCATCGCCTAACTGCATTTCAAGAAACACTCAATAATTTGACCCTATGGGAGGCCCTTTATTTGTTACCCTCCATAAGTTGTGATGCTGCATACAAGAGGCCCTATACAAGCTATGAACACCTTGGTTCCACAACATCAGTGTTTAAGAGCAGCTAATAGGAGTTGATGACCTCATACTGAGAAGGATAGAAGTCGTGGCTAAAGCAAACGAGCACGATAAACTAAGTGCCAACTGGGAAGGACTGTACGCTATAAGGGAGTAAGTTTGTCCTAAGACACATAGATTGACCATACCATAAAATAAGGACGTACCAAGGATGTGGCATAGTGATAACCTAAGGAAATATGTCACCTAGAAAAGGACCCTGTAAGGACTTTTCTTGATCAATAAACAAACTCCTTTAACTGCATGTATTCCATAGTTATTTCTTTTAATAAGTTTTCTTGTTGTCAAGTTTGTGGGCATGGGGTACGTCCCTCGCGGATAGCTAGCTGAATATTATGAGAAAAATTTAAACAGTAAGCAACATCAGTAAACACATAAAATTCCAAATAGGAGTGCCCTTTATTGAATATGAATAGTCTCACAAAGGCAAACAAGAAAAGTAGAAAGGCACAAGTAGAGAGGGGCAAGGTAGAGCAGTAGCCCCTAGTTAGTATGATCCTCACTGCCTTTATTGTCATCATCCTCCTCCAGGATGTCTCCTTGCGAAGCGGCAGTGTTGCCCGAGTCACCCAGGTCCTCATTTTCAAGATCCCCAGCCTAGTTATCACCCTCGTGAGGATCCTACCCGAACAACTAAGCATGGAGGCATCCTCGATGTACTAGAGTCATGCCTTAAAGTAGCATTTCTTCTTCAAAACTTGGGAGCAAGGTGCGGGATAAACTCACAAAATGTCCATGCATTCTGGTCATGCTCAGACCCTTGATGTTCTGCTGCCTCAGTTGTCTCCTTAGACCTCGATATGGTGATGAATTTCATGCTACTCCCTTCCCTATTCATCCATCTCCTTTTTCAGCTGGTCGTAATACTACTTGTATTTCATCGCAGACTCTTTAGCATTCTTCTTGTCTTCCTTAAGGATGTAAATCTTCTAATGGTGAGTGATGGTTGGAGCCATCTTCATAACCCTCAGGGCTCAAGCAAAGGCCTGTGAAAGAAATAGTGAAGGAGTTTAATTGGGGGGCCAGAATAGTAAAACACTAAAAAAGGGGAATAAGTAACCCTTAAGGTTGGTCAGACTTAGCTTAGGAATGGCCACCTACTTCTTGGTTACCAACTGATCGTGCAGCGTGCCAGAAGGAGCTAGTTCCAAAGAGTGGGCAAATCTATCCACAAGCTTAGACTTGACCAAAGGCTCAGATTCTAGGAAGGGAACGGCCCGCGTGAACCTCCAGGAGATGCCTCCATGACCCACTGTCCCCCTTCAAAGCTTGCCCAACAACGTACTGATGAAGGGGTTCCCATCTCGGGGAGCTTCTAAGCTTGGTGACCCTCTTTGGAGAACCTCCCGTGCATACGACCTTCTTGACCGATTCAAGATGTGGACCATCTATCTCGATACGTTAGTGTTTTTGGCCTACGGTCAGATTGCAATTTATAGAAGGAACTGGAGGACACCTTGTCCTTAAGAGCAGTTTAGCCTGCACCAGAATGGAGAATGTATTAGCTTATAAAGAATAAGACAAAAGAAAGATATGAGGGGTCCAATAGCCAGTTAAATAGGCATACTATGGGAGCCTACAACTCGATAAGTCGGTGCCTTTCTTCTTCTACTTGCTAAGTTTGGTCTTTAAGTATCTTCTCTAGAATTGCATCCCTAGACTTAAGATGGAACAACCTCATGTGAGCCTCCTTTGTAAATGAAAAAGAAAAGCCAGGTCAGCACAATAGTGAAAAGGAAAAAGAAAAAGGGCAAGAAATACCCTTAGAAATTTCTTCCATAATTAAAAGCCTGGTAGCCGCAAGGAAGAAGTTATTTTTGAAGTAAGCCAGCTTAGGGAGCCAGTTGAGTGGCTCTTTGTCACTAGACTTGATCCTTCTTCGCTCGTCTCCTCCCCTTTTGCTTTTCTATAACCTCGAACATAAAGGAAGAGAGATGGAAGGGTCGATCATCCTCTTGGACTATATACAGGAGGTAATTAGTGTTTGGTTGCTCGACCTTGTTCAATATACCGAACGGGTCCCTATTTGGCTTATTAGGGTTCCAGATTGGGAGTTTGCCCTAACCATCCTTGCACTTATCAAAGGAAAAGTCATACTTCTAGTTTTCAACTTGGACATCCTCTCAATGGTAGACATGAAGCCCTTTCGATTGTTAAAGGTATACCATCCCACTTCCTTTTCCTCACCCTTCGCCTCCTACACAGTATATGCCTTGGTGAAAGCCCAAGCGGTACAGTCCAACCCACGTAGCAAGTGACAATAAATGAATAGATGCTGTGCCAAGATGTGGACATAATCAACATGATTTCCAAGTTATCCCCAAGCAGATGTTGCAAATCATCTTGTGCAAGGGGAAGCCATGCTGTAATTAAGGATCGTACGGTGGACAATGATACAACCAGGGGTGATTCCTTGATGATGGCATCCGCCTACGAAAGCACAAATTTAAAGGAAAGAGGAAAGAGATATTTGTTTTCTAAATAGGACCGATGGAGGGACGTAACCACCTTAGGGTTAGAGAAACAATAACCAGGGCCGTCTTTGGGATCAAAAGGGGTGGTGCCCCTAGGAATGAAGTATCGATAGCAACAACCTCATATGGCTAGTCCTCACCTAGGCCTCCTTATTTATGCTCGATCATGAAAAAATTGGACCAGATGAACTCGTATCATAAAGTATGCTCAGAAGGATTAGAAGAAGATGAGGAATTACCTTCTCTAGGCCTTTGTTAATCTACTCGGGGATACTTTTCAGATGCATGGTTTGCATAGTTATTGCCATCCTGCATCTCTAAAAATCAATCAGATGGTTAATGACCATATTTATTTCCTATGGATAGAGCACTTTCTCTTCAATACTAATTATACTGAGGGTAGATGACCACTTATAGCTAGGCTACGAGTTATGGGATATTTCATAAAGGGGCAAGGCATAAGGAATTTTCTTGCGCTCCCTAGACTCATTTTTTCAAGAAAAATTTGTGGCTTCCCGGCCATCAATTTTGGCCAGGATGTTGGGAAATATAGGATGATGCCCCTTCCCACTTAGCCCAATGGACATCCTTAGGAAAAATCCATATGATGAGGAGACTTAGGACGATATGATTTTTTTTTAAATAAACAAGCGTGAAAATTGAAGAAAAAATGCACGTACCTGCTACAAATGAATATTTAAAGAATTGGAAGGAAAAGTTCCTTGAAGGCTGAAGATGTAAGAAAGGGATTAAAGGTTACTTTGAGTGTTCAACTTAAGAGTTAAAGGTTTTAAATGAGAAGGCAGCATAGCTTCTCTCTTTAGAAATCGTTTTCTCTCTCGAAAAAAGTTAGCAAAGTGGAGCAAGTGACTGGTGACCCACCTCTATACATAGGCAAACAAAGATGAGGTAACAAACCATTATGATCACTAAGAAGAGAGTTCACCAAAACCCTAACTTCTACACCATTAGTCCCAATTGGTTGAGGCCTATCTAGCACGACCTTGAGTCGTCCGCTATGCCTTTTGTCCCTAAGGGTTAAGGATTATTAAGAATGACCCTAGTTCATCCACTATGCCTTTAGCCCCCAAGGAGTTAAGGATTGTTAAGCACACCCTTAGGTCGTCAGCTATGCCTTTAGCCCCTAAAGGGCCAAGGGTTGTTAAGCACGGACCTAAGCTGTCCGCTACGCCTTTAACCTCTAAAAGGCTTAGGATCAGTAAGCACAACATTATGTTGTCCACTATATTGTTAACCCCTAAAGGGCTAAGCGTTGTTAAGCACGGCATCAGGCCATCCGCTATGCCTTTCACCCTCAAGGGCCTCAGGATCATTAAGCGCAACTCTAGGTTGTCTGCTATGCCTTTAACGACTAAGGATTGTTAATGCATGGCCCCAGAATGTCCCCCATGGCTTTGGCCCCCAAGGGGCTCACAATTGTTAAGCACAACCTTAGTCTGTGTGCTACGCCTTTAGTCCCTAAGGAGGTCAGGATTGTTAAGCATGACCTGCGGTCATCTGCTATGCCTCTAGCCCCAAGGAGCTAAGCATTGTTAAGCACGGTCTTAGGTCATCTGCTATGCCTTTAGTCCCCAGGGGCCTAAGGATTGCTAAGCTTGGCCTTAGTTCATTGTTGTGCCTATAGCCCCCAAGCTGCTAAAGATTGTTAAGCACGACCTTAGGTCATAAGCTATGCCTTTAGCCCAAGGGCTTAACGTTGATTTAGCATGACCCCAGGCTATCTGCTATGCCTTTAACCCTCAAGGGGCTAAGGATTATTAAGCACAACAAAAGGTCATCTGCTATACCTTTAGCTTCCAAGGAGCTAACGGCTGCTAAGCATACAGAGTGATGTTCAAGATATGATATGCTAAGATAAGGATGAGACATCAAGGATTAAACAGCAAAAACTTGTTCATTCATGGCTCAAAAGTACATAAGGCAAAAAAAAGGTAGATAGAAAGAAAGAAAGAAAGGAAATGCAACCATCAGTGAGGACCCTAGTTGGCACCATAGGCAGAAGCAGAGGGGGTATCATTCAACTCTATGCTCTCCTCGAGTGCAATCGTATGAGTAGGTGCTGCAGCTAGATTTGCTGTAGCAGGAGCTTGCCTGACAGATAGCAATTGTTGCTTGTGCATCTTTAGCTAGTCTGAAAAGAATACCACTAAAGGTTCTCTAAAGCATTCTGCAGTGCATCACCCACAATCTCTGAGAGAACACCTAGCTCAATAGTGCTAACCATTGTCATAGCATAGAATGTCGCTTGCACCATCTCAGTAATCTAAAACTTTTGGGTGCTCGCCTCTACGTCGTCCCTTATATAGTTTGAACATATCCATGAGCAATGGGTTAGGGGGACGAAGAGGTACGACCTCATCTAACTTATCCCACTTAAAACTTTCCCTGACGTGGATGGCTATCTCTCTAGTGTTTAGATAGTAAAGAAATCTCATGGTTGCGTGATGGCAGCTTACTATGAGGAAAAGGAAAGGTAAAAGTGAGAATTCACTACCTCCTTGCTTGCCATTTTATAATATGGCGAAACAACACTAAATACACAAAAGAAGCTCAACTTGTAGACAACGACAATAAATGTCCTCGACATGCGTGTGGCTAATGTCAAAAAATAGTATAAAATAAAATTGGTAGGACCATCTTCTCCACGTTCTGCCTACATCATCTTTTTGAAACTTTGCAGGTAAAATGTGATGGACTAAATGATTTGGGAAAACCCTAGTGACTTCACCTCAGCCATGTCAGACAAGTGGATCCACTCAGTGTGTAGCATAGAGGTAGGAGGTATTAGCCTTAATGGGTCACATAGGGAGGTAGAAACCAACTTGTAGCCAAGCCTAGGGGGACAAAAATCCTATGAAATTACTATTTTGCCCCTTAGTTGCAGTTTTTATAAACACTCATGTACCTAGCCTGAGAAAGGTAATTAATACTCAGGAAAATCCAAGCTCTGACATCAGTAACTGTTAGAGCCTATCCTTTTTGAGCTAAAGGCACAACCTTTCCTTGAAAAGAGCAATCGTTGTTTCCTTTTCCATGTCAAATCATTTTCCCTTGCCCTTTTTGGGAATCTAACTTGATTGTTGGAGAGGCTTTCCTCATATACACAATCCAGCGATTGCTTTTTGTAGGGAAGGCATGGAGAAGAAGGACCTTCTTAATCACTCGCCATCATATAAGTATGCTCTTTCGCAGCTGAATCAACCTCAAACTCTATTCAGAAATAGCACTGATAGCAAACTAAGAATCCTTATAGGTGCGTGCATATAATTTATTTATTTTGAAATCAAAGAATGCAAAAATTTCAGGCACATACTGAAAAGGTCTATTGCATAACTAGACTATTTAGTGCCCCACTTAGACTATTTCTGGTAGGACAAACTAGTAGATAATTTCAATTCGAATTATTCAATGAAGAAAAAAATTAAAATCAAATCAATTGACGCCCTTTTGAATGGAAGAATGAAGTCTGTTAGAGCCATAATATTGAACATAAATTACCATAGTTTGGAAACTATTTTATTAGGACCTGTTCTTTTTATTAGGAAATAAGGGTTCGGAAATAGGTGAAGTTGGTTGAAGTTGGTTGGAGTGGATTTTTTTTTTGTTGAACTGGGGTTGAGGTGGGTTAAAGTAGATATATTTTTTTATATGATGGATAAAAGTTGGTTAAAATAGTTAGTTGAAGTGGATTGAAGTGTCTTGAAGTTTCTTGAAGTGGGTTGAAGTCGGTTAAAGATGATTTTTTATTGAAGTTGGTAAAGTGGATTGAATTGGGTTGAAGTTGGTAAATTGGGATTTGCCAACGAACAGAACAGAGTCTTACTCAGCACATTGAAAAAGCTGTCATATTTACTGAAGTCAAAGTTTAGAATGTAAAAAGAAGTAGAGGCAAAATGTTTTTGTTCATATTTAACGTAACTTAAGAGTAATAATAGTTTAATCGATAAAAAAATAATAGTTTAGAATTATTAAATAGGTAAAAGTTAGAATTCGTGCATTACTGCTTATGGAGTTAACCAACACATGTTGATTCAAGCGGTTTGCCACTTATTTCCCTTAAGTAAGGTCTCATGTTCGAGTATAATGAATAGAAAAAATTTGTGATAAGAGAGCTCTACCCATATTGGGCCAATAGTAGCTCGACTCTAGTAAAATAGAGGATCCAAAATCCAAAAAAATTAAAAAAAAAACTTATGGAGTTAAAGAAAAGCCATATTTATGGCCCTGTTCTTTTAGTTAGTGAATCCAAATTTACCAACCTCAACCAACTTTAACCCACATTAATCTATTTCAACTCACTTCATGAACTTCAATAAAAAAAATGCTAATTTCAACCAACTTTAATAAACTTCAACCAATTTTTCACTATTTTAACCAACTTCTATTCGTCATAGAAAACAAATTCAACCCACTTCAATCAACTTCAACCTATTTCAGCCCCCTTCAACCTATTTCAACTCACTTCAACCCACTTCAATCAACTTCATCAATTTATCAACCTATATTTCCCAACAAAAAGAATAAGCCCATACATAAAACCAGTGGCAGAGCCGGGAATTTGGGCAAGGGGGATCGGAAATAAGTTGATTGTTGTGGCTCAGTAGCATTATTCTCACATTCTTTATTCATTGGTGGGTGTTGGGATTTAAAGTTTGAAGAAAATGATAATTCTTTACTTATCTTTTTAAATTATTTATTCTGTTTAAACTAAAATTCAAATTAACACACAAATTAAACAACTTTATAATTGAAATCGACAAATATGACTCATAAATTAAAACCAAAATAGCAAATTCACCTCAAATTAAAAATTAAGCAACAAATTGAACAGTATTTAGGTCAATTAAAGTGCTATCTTTTTTTAATATCTACAAACTTTGGCAAGGAGTGAAAAATATGGACGAGGGGTGAAAAATAAAATTAAAAAATTAAAAATAGAAAATGGCAAAAGTAAATCTTGAACCCATGACCTACACAACCACTGGATTAGAAAGCAACAAAAAGGGTCTACCACTTAGGCAAATGCATGTCGAAATTACTCTTCGCCGCAAATATTACTTATCTAAAACTAACTTCCATACGCTAAATATTTTTCTCCCGGGAAAGGAGGGGCGTTAATCGACACCACTGACACCACACTCCCTCCGCCACTGCATAAAACAATCTCTATCTGATGCATGATATAAACAAAGTTTTAGAATAACGTCATTTTTGAACTCAAAAATGTTCATATTGGCCTTGTTTAGCAAACTGTTGTTAGATATTTCTATTGGTTGTTTACTGTTAGTTGTTTCATTCAACTGTTTGTATTAGCTGTTTCAATCATCTATTTTTCAAAAAGTTGTTTGGTAAAATTAGTTGTTTTTAAAAAATATATTTGATTAAATTCCATTTATGCCCATATCTCTTATTTACCATGGAATATGAATATTTTTAATTAGTTAGTCCTTATTTCTTTTTCAATATGAATTAAATTTATGTGGTATGTGCGAATTACCTTCACTTATATGATCCCATTTTATTACTAGTTACTAAATCTTCTTATTGATTTATACATGATTTATTCTTTTAATCAAATTTTCTTTTCAATCTAAAATAGAAGTTATGTGATGCTTAAGGCTCATAACACAACCATATTTTGTTGTTCACTTAGAAAAATTTCTATTTGTTATTATTAGTTTAACTTTCTTTCAATATGAATTGATTTTTTTGAAGCACGTATAAAAAATAGAGAATTAAAATTTGCGTTAGATTTAGTATTGTTGTATAAAGTTAGCAAAAATTAATGATTTTATGTTTTATTGACCACTAAAATGAATTATGAAGGTATGGTTACCATGTCTCATTGTTTAATTTGAATTCAAAGAAACAAGTAAAAACTTAGAAGAGAGAGTGCAAGAAAATATATGAATTTTGTTATGATGTTTAATTAATAGGAATTTGGCCTTTTGTATTAATTCATAAATAGCGCACTTGAAAAAGCCGGTTAAATAGCCAAAATCACACCAAAAATTTATTTTTGTGTAAAAAGTCATTCAAAAAGCCATCTACTAGACACTCCCATTATATATTTGTGAAAAAAAAAATGTAGATGGTTTATAATAGGAAGCCTCATAATGGAAGGAAAATTAGTAGAAAAATCATTAAAAAAGAGCTGCCACTAATAAATAAGGTTAGGCAAGCTTTATGAGCGATTGGCCTGAAGAAAAACGGGGAAAAAAAAATTCAAGGTTTTTACTACAGTTCAAACACCATATGAAGTTAATTACAAAAATCCACCCAATTTGAGAGCTCTCACTAGAATATAGAGGTCAATGATACAAAGTTTGATATGCATTAATTAAGAGTGCAAGGAGGTAACAGTAAAAATATAATTCTCTTTTTGCGACGACAAAAAAACACACACACAATTCTTTATCATACAGATCTTTATCATCTCCTTTCCAAGAGAGATTCAAAAGCTAAATACCAGCTACCAATAAAAATCCCCTTCTTTACTCTTACAGTGACTCACCTGAACCTTCTATTATGCATGGCTTGCCAAAATAGTATCCCCCCCCCCCTCCCGGCCAAAAAAATGAAAGAAAGAAAATAACTATAATTAACTATGTTACTTATTGTGGTAGAAAACTACAGAATCACTTTTCACCAAATATAATCATTGGATAACTACAAATAGATTTTAACTCAAGATTACTATGTGGAAAAACCATAAGCAACATTTATAAAATACTTGATAATTCCCAACATTAGTTGGTTGAAGTAGTTTAACACTTGTTCCCTTTAAGCAAGATATCAGGTTTGAATCTTATAAATTGAGAAAATCTGTGATAGGAGCAGCTAGACTCCAGTCAAATGAAAGATCCAAGATCCAAAAAAATAAAATACTTGATAATTTGATGCCTAGATAGGACAATACAACATAAGTTAATGGATGGCACTGTTGCAAGTAGGGCGAGAAGGGGGGGCAAACTTCATCCTTAATTTGGTGTTCTCATCAAACTTCATGTGTCTTTTGATACGTTTTAAGCTGCAGAATTTTTCAATCAAATCACAAACTTCAACTTTTTTGACTTTTGTGCTTACACTAATTGGTCTTTTAGGTTTCTTGCACGGTTGAATTTTTTTGGTGTAATATAGTAAAACTGTTTTTATTAAGATGTCCTGAATTTAAGTCTATCTATGAAATGTTAAACGTGAATCGGTATTGTCTTTGTTTAAAAATCTTTACTCGAGATCCACATCAAAATCTGTGATATAATCCTTGTTTATTATCTTAGCCTTCAGCTTTTAACTTTGACTTTAGTTAATCTGTTGACGATTATTATGTTTTGAATTTTGACTTGGTTAAGAGACAGCAGCTGACAAGTGATCAATTATATACACCCTTTTAATAATCATTTCATTTTTGTGTATGCTTGGAAAATAATGGAAATTTACTTAAAAATTTATTAGATGATTTATTTGTACACCCAATTGTAAAAATGTCCATTGATAAGGTAATGTATTCTCATAGGTTCATGTCATGTCAGATTTGTATGCTCTAGCACCATGTTCCATTATGCTTTTACTAATGGAATGGAATTTCATTAATGAGGTGACATGATGGGGTTCTAATCAAAGAGCAAAAGCGTGGCTATGTTGACTGATCTCATAGTGTTTGATAGTCAAATCAAGAAACAACTTTTGGCATATATTCGTCTTTCTGGTGCTCCTTTTATTAGGTGCACTAGAAGAAAAAATAAATGCAAATGTTTGATAACCTCATGATGGGAGAGTAGAGAAGGATGAGTTTTGTTGCGAACCTAAGCTTGCAAGTGACTTATTTGTACTCTAACATCATAAAATTTAATTCCCCTTTTATCCCCCAAAAAAAGAATCCAAAAGAAAAGAGAAAAAACAACTCCTCAAGTGGATGAAGGGTGACAAGGATTCGAAAATTCTTTAATTAGGATATTGTCATTGAAGTTATCTTTTAGTTTTGGAGGAATATTTTATGTTCTTCTTACAAATAGTTACTATTGTATAATCATCTATGTTAGGTAACTTTGTCTATCAACCTACTATAGGTATATGTCAATCATTTCAATTAATATAGCTAGCTCCCATAATTATTGTCAAATATTGAGATACAAATCCCATAAATATTGGTCTTTGTATCTTCCTTTACACAACCCCCCAAAAAAATTACATCATTGTTCTTTTACTTTTAAGAACTTATGCATAAAACACGAACTTCTTACAAGTTCTTATTACCCCTCACTTGTAACTTGTTACAACTATTTATAGCCCTTACTTAGCCTGGCAAAACTGACTTAAGATTCGAAATTCGAACCAAAGGGCCCATATGTCCAACACCCAAAACAAGCGCAAACAAAAATTAGCACGAGACTGGAATTGATATGAGGAAATCATCGCCTTATCTACGAACCCTACCAAACCAAAATGTCATTGACTCAAAACATGAAGTGCTCAAACTTAATCAACCAAACCCAATGATCTGTTAGTAAGGTCTACTCTTCACAATGTGCTCGCAATTAATAATTTTTCTAATTTCTTATAACTCTTCAGAACTTAGTCTTATAACCAAAAAGAACAAATATAGAAGGTTTACGAAACGCTACCAAATACGGAAAATATAGGTTTTTAATGAAATTTGATGTAATTATTATAGCAAAATTAATGATAAATGTCTTACTGTAAGACATTTCTTAAGGGCCTTGCATGGATTTAAAACATATAATATCGTTTATTAAAACTTAAAAAATGGTATGACTAAGTGGTGAAAGAGTGTTATACTTATAAATTGTGTGAAATCACCTTTTTATTAATAGATTTTCACCAATATAAAATTACGTGTATAATACGCCTTTGGCGATAAATTTGATCCGGTTACAGTATCATTTGTACTCGTTAGCATAGCATACGAATGCTAATGTTTCACCATTAATGGTAGTTATTAAAAATTTGTTGACAATTCCCAGTGCGGGTTCGGTTTTCAAGGGATTTGGAAAAATTTAGTTATAGGCAATCTTACCTCTGCAGACATCTCTACCCATATAGAGGTCGATTCTAAGAAATCCGGATGAAATTTTTTTTAAGAAAATAAATTTTACGGCTGAATTGTTTGATCAACAAAAGGCAATATATAAAATAAGTACTTGAAAACAACAGAAACATCAAAACAACAAGTAAAGGTAAGTACTACATCTTAGACAATCGAAAATAGGATAATAATAACTCAGTTAAGAGTTGGGTACTACCAGTGTACAAAATACGACAAATGTTAAATAGATTAATAGCAAGCACATCACGACAACAGATAAAATAATTTAAAAGCCATAGGAATGCCAAGAACCTATGTACCTATGGTCCACCACCTTAATCCTAGACCTCAAAAAACTCCTATTTGTGAGTCATATCCTTTTTAGCAGTACAAATTTCATGCCAAGCTTAATCATCTTGTTCTAACTTTTCTTAGGTCATACTCTACCTCTTCTACATTCCAGCAAGTTAATCAGATCATATCTTCTTACAAGTGCATCCACGCTTCTCCTCTTCATGTGACCAAACCGTCTAACTCTTGTTTATCTCATCTTATCTTTCATCGGTGCCACTTTTACTTTATTTCTAATCACCTCATTTCTAATTCCATTTAATCTTCTCTGGCCGCACAACCACCGATTCATTCGCATCTCTGCTACTATCAACATTTGGATTTAGTCAATTGTCAAAGCCATAAAATAATGCTACTATAACTGTCGCTGATAAATTTTTCCTTTCAATCCTACAAGAATCATCTTATCACACAATAGTCCTAAAACATTTTTCTATATTTTCCATACCACCTTCATACAGTGGTTAATATCTCTATTAATATCTCTTTTCTCTTAAATGATCCAGCCCAAACGTTTGAACTTCTCAACCCTTGGTATGGTACCTTATCAATGGTGACTTCTCCACTACCCTCTGCCTGTCCACTGAAACTACACCTTAAATATCCAGTTTTTGATATACTCAGTGTAAAACCACAAGACTTTAGGATGTATCTCCATCACTCTAACTTATCATTAACTTCATCCCCTAGTCTCTTCAATAAGAACAATATCATCCATAAATAGCACACACCATGGTATCTCATCCTAGATCCATTTAGTGGGCTCATCTACGACAATAGCAAAAGAAATCTGCTTAATGTTGGAAAGTCATTTGTGTCTTCTCCTAAGGTCCTAAACTTATCTTTACTCCTTGTGCATATCCTTAACAACTTGAATAAATGCTTTCACCACTCCTTTCTTCACTAAGTACCTCCATGGCACATCCTACGATACTCTATCATAGGCTTTCTCTAGGTCTGTAAACATCATGTGCAAATCCTTTTTTCTATCCTTGTATAATTATAAGAGCCTCCTAAGGAGATGAATTGCCTCTATGGTCGATCTTCTTAACATAAAACCAAACTACTTCCCTAAGATTGGAATATTCTTTTTAACGTTATGTTGATCGCCCTTTCTCATAAGTCCATACTACAACTAAACAACTTAATACTACTATGGTTGTTGCAATTTTGAATATCACCTTTGTTTTCGTAGATATGAATAAGTGTGCTCACTTGTAGGACATCTTTGTAGTTCTAAAAATGACATTAAATAGCCCTTTTAAACACTTTAGTCCTCTACACCCAAACCCTTCCAGAAGTCTATAGGGATTTGGTCTAGGCCCACAACCCCATATTTTCCTTACCCCATTAATCTCAACTTCACTAATGGGGTTGTAGAATTAATAGCTTTGTTGTCTCTAATGACACCCTTATCCTTCGTTGTGAATTCTCGATCACTTCACCATTAAAGAGCTTATGGAAGCACCTTTGCCATCTTTTCTTTATTCCTGCTTCATCTACTAGGACCTTACCATCTCATCTTTGATGTACCTTATGCTACCAAAGTCTCTTGTTCCCCTTTCCCTAACACTTGCTAGTTTATAGGCCTCCTTCTTACCTTCCTTAATCCTAAGCTTCTGATATAACCCTTCATAGGTGATGCTCTTGGCTAGAACAACAACTTTCTTTGCTAGCTTCTTTTTTGACTTGTACTTAAATTTATTAATCTCTTCTACTTTGTTAATTCTACTATCAACTAAAGTAGTGTATGCTTTTTATTTCTCCTTAACTTTCTCTTATACCTCCTCATTACGGCACTAAGCTCTTTTTTTCTTCCTCTACCTCCTTCGAATTTACCTAAAATTTATTAAGCCAATCCCCTAATACATTATGTCATTATCGGTTCGCATCCTCTACTTGTTTCCACCTCCCTTCCATTGTAGCATTCTAAGCTAACATCGTTGTGTTCTCCTTAGTAAGATTCTACCATCTAACTCTATGATCACCAATACTTTTCTTCTTCCTCTTCGAACTTTTAATCTCTACATCTATCACCAATAACATGTGTTGTGTCCTGAATATTCACTTCATATCACTTTACAAGCTATACACCTCCTTCTATTGTCCACTCTAGTTAGAAAGTAGTCAATTTGAGTCTTTGTGGTGTTAGTCTTAATGGTTACCAAGTGGTCCTTATAAATAGAGATAAAAATCAATGATTCATAAGCAACTGCAATGTTTAGAATTGAGACCCCTCTATTATTTCTTTCTCTATAATTGAAACCTCTATGAATCGCATCATATTCATATGCTCTCATCGTAATATGACCATTAAAGTCACCTCTGAAGAAAAGTTTCTCGCTCGAAGGTATGCCCTGGACAACCATATCCAAAATCCTCCCAAAATTGCTTCTTAATATCATCTGCCAAACCTATTTGTGGTGCATGAACACTAACCACATTAAGGATTTATGACCCCACCATTAACTTAATAGCCATAATACAATCACTCTTGCACCTTAGCTTTTGACAATTTCGTTAGCCAACTCCTTATCAACCAAAATGCAATTTGTGACTCTAGGGTACCCTGATTCTATAGAAATAATTTTTAGGGGTTAACTTTTTCAGAATGTATGCCCAAGTACCTACTATTTTGGGTAAACTATTAACAGGGGTCGATATTTTATAAAATAGTTACTAGTCGAAGTTTTCTTTGCAGCTTATTCCCTAAACTTTTTGAATTTGCTATTTTTGCCCAACCTGAGGTTTAAAGTGTAAATGCTCAACTTTTTAGGACTTTTTAATATAAGTTTTTTGTTTGGACTTCTTATAATGACTTTACTGGTACTAGTTATCACAATCTACTACTTCTATCAAAAATATTATATTTTTTATGAAACTCCGACCTTCTTCTAACTTCCAGTTTATAGAGATTACTAATCTTAACCCCACCTTTCTTACATCACACACAGCACATATCCATTTTGTTTCCTACCTTGGAGCATAGTCACTAATCAAGTTTTATATATTTTAAAGGATAGTGAAACTTTAATCAAGAAATTATAATATTTAAGGCATAAGATTCAATTAAACAATGTTCCCTACTAGGGCAACTTCTTTTATTAAAGGTTAGAAAGTAGAAATATTATAATGGAAAGACGGAAGAAGGACTGCAGCTAAGATTATTAGAGATGCTTGTTCATAGAGAAATAGAGAATCTCGACTTCTCTTTTGTTCAAGAATGCTGAAATGACTATGTCCCTTTTCAACACTCGAGTTCATCTTTTATAGAGGGGATGGAGGTTCATAGGATGCCCTATTAGCTACAGTACACACTGCTTTTGCACATGGTTACAGTACATTCACATGGCTGCAGCAAACTACTTTATTTTACATATCTGACACTTGTCAAAGCAGTACAATAAAGGAGCAACAACTTTTCAGAGCTTTTAATGATGATAAGATTAGTTATAATTATTGAGATTCTGCATGCCTTCATCTCCAATTATATCTTCCAGGCAATCATCATATGGATAATCATTAAAATCTTCAACAAATTAAAGATGTTATCGGTCCCCTTTTTCAAATAATTCCAGAAGATATTTCATTCCTTTTTCTGATAAGAATTTTTCAGCTCCGACATCAAACAAATAATCGAAAACATCTTGTGAGGCAGCTCCTTTTACCTTCATGTATTCGTTAAACTCATTATGATAAGCGAAAGTAGCATTTCTGCAACACCCGAGTGTTTTTCCTCATTCAATTAATCTTCAACTCTATTGATAAATGTTGAAAAATCCAATGGTTCTTGCTAAAGAAGGATCAGTAACTAGTTCTCATCATTCTGGATTCCATTCTTGTTATCGATCATCGAGATCATTGAAATTAACTATCTAAACAAGATAATGTTCCAGTGTGGCTTTTCCATTTTCATACTCAATTAGTGCACAATGTACCTCCACATACAGACATCTATTATTCGGGATTTTTGTTGGACCATCAGGAAATGTAACAATCCAATGGATCTTTTGGAACATGTATTGCTGAAATTCAATTAGTGTTAAGAAAAATGGGAACTTTGGATCTAGGAACTCCATAAAATAAACTGCATACCGTATTTGCAGGCTATAATGACAGGGTTGTTTGGAGATATGAGATTTGCTAGGAAACTAATGCCACTAACTCCAGACCTATCGGGAAAGTATATTGTAGTACTCTAGGACTCCTAAATATCATAGAAAAAATGATGATAATAGTTGATGCAGGCCGCCTATCACTCATTGAATCATTTTTCTTAGACATAAGAACTTATTTTTTCTTGAATATCATATGGACATCTAAGGTGATTAGCTTATAACTCTTGAAGGGAAAATCTTCAGGCTATTAGGTTGGCGGAAGATAGCAGATCAAAACGTAATCTACTTTTTGTATGGAATTCCATATTATCAATAAGGACTTTACTAGAAGGAGAAACCCGCTCTAGTAATAATGACATTTCATTGTGAATTTCCTCCTTTTCTGGTAGGAGTTATGCTCTGATGATCACCATTGGTGAGTTCTCGTGTTAAAGTATCTACCAGAGAAATCTTCAATCCCTGCATATGTTCAATAGATAATGAACACTGGTTAAACTATAATTGCGAATGCAAGAGTCGCCCTTGCACTTGCATATTTGATAAATTTTTTTTTCACAAAACCAAGTATTCCTTTGCTGTCAGTTCTAATAAGAAAAGATTTTGGGGCTAAAAGGATTAAGAACTTCTCAATTTCCCTTATGACTGCAAGGATTTCTTTTCCTATCGTGGGATAGTTGCATTCTACTTTATTAAAAGTTCCACTGTAATATTTGTAAAGTTTTTCACCTTCTTTGATCTTGAGTACTGCGCTCCAGTGTTCATTACTGGCATATGTCTCAATCACTAAATCATCTCCTTTATTAGACAAATTAAGAATAGGAAGATGTTTACACATATTTTTAAAAATTTGAATAGTCTTTGTACGATTAGTGATTCATGTCCAACTTACTTCTTTCTTGAGTTTTTGCTGCAATGGCTTTCTCAATTTAGCTAAATCTTTAATCAAATCTAAAGCAAAGGTAGGGCATCCAAGGAGCTTTTCTAATTACTTCTTATCTTTAATTTTTTCAGGGGAATTCTCTATTTTTTCTAGAATATCCTTTTGTAGGATGATTTGTCTACCTTTTATCTCTAAGTATAAGAACTCAATTTCTTATTCAGCATAAATGTACTTGTTCTCACCAAGTATGATACCATGATCAACATCTTTGGGTGACAGTTAAGACATGATCTATGCGCTGTTTTATGGTTTTGAAAAAGATAAGGATATCATCAATGTAAACTAAGCAACAATGATTAAAGTCTTTGACGATGTTATCCATTCTTCTCTGGAATATTTAAGGTGTATCTTTAAGACCAAATGGCATTATGATCCATTCATAATGTCCTTGTGGGGCACTAAATGCAGTTAAAGGAATACTTTTCTTATTCATTTTTATCTGCCAATAACTGCTTTTGTAGTTATTTTTAAGAACCAAGAGGCGCCTTGAATTCTATTAAAAAGGATAATTTTGTTAGAAATATAATAACCATCAAAGATAGTATTATCATTAAACTTTTTATAATTGATTACCATTCTTGCTTTTCCTCTTTTTTCTTTTGCATGATTTCTCACCATAAAAGCAGGATTGGCGTGAGGACTTTTGCTATTCCTGATTAATCCTTTATCCAGAAGTTCTTTGATTTGTTTATAAAATTCTTGGATATCTTGGTGTATATACACCATTTGTTTGACTCGAATAATAGTATTAGGATTTAACAAAATAATTTTTGCAAATGTCTTATCTTTATCCCAAAACTTTAGTGGATTATCAGAGTAGAGTTCTTTACATAATTGCTCTTGTTGCTCAGCAATCTGCTCTTTAATAGATAACTTAAATAGTGAGATTGTCAATGCTATCACACATTGTGCAGGCATTACCTTCCCACCACGCTGGCTGCGTGTAAGCTCAATTTTCTAATGAGTGTAAGCCTTGCATAATTTCTCAATAGGAACTGAGTGACCATTAATTGTAAATATTATTTGGTTTATGATCTGTGTGTATGGAGAATATAATCTCTGAAAATTATTTCCAATAATCATATCATGAGAGGGTTGATAGTAGCTCATAGAACTGGTGTAATGCATTTGGCTCCTCCTAATTCTATAGATAACCATTCTATGGCTTCATTGTGACTAATAATGCTATTATCAACAATCCTCACTTGTAGAGGATTTTTGGCTCTTTTTCACATAAACTTTGGAAATAATGATCTTTTTCCAAAGCATACAGAATAACCACTATCTATGTAAGTACACAACTCATATTTATTATATCCCTCTAAGTATATGTTTATTGGGATATAGATGCTATTAGGATTTGTATTGGTGACTTCATAGCATATCTCCATAGTCTTATTTTTGACTAATTCATCCTCATAAATTGGTTCACTAATAGTTCTTATTTTGTACCCAATGACCTTTCTATCTAGACTCAGACTTCAGTCTACGCTAGGTCTTGTAGATTCAAAACTCATTCTACTCATTTCACTAGTCATACTAATTATATCATCTTCTTTAAGTTCTTCTTTAGTTAATGAAGATCCTTCTCCTCATTTTGATCTTGCACTCAAACTTCTTAATAACTGGAGTTTAATGATTATTTTACCACTCTCATTAGACCTGTCAGTTCGGGTGGGCAGGTTAAATACGACTCTGGTGTATTTGGGTTTAAGTAAAATATGGGTAGGATATATTTTGAGTTCGGATAAAATACCGGCGGCGTATTTTGACTTTGCGGGTTTCGGGTAAACCCAACAGGTTTGGAGCGCCTTTTTAGTGAGTTATTTCTCTCTTTATAAAAATTAAAATTTTGGCATATTTATTACTTAAAATTGTCTATATTTAATGAACAAACATTCTAATTATAATTTCTTAAAAGAATATAAAAAATATTTTACATGAGAAAGGTCTGTGTCAGAATCCTTGTCTATAGGTTAGTGTGAAACAACTTTGGATGCATGATAGGGTCATGTTACTTTGACTATAACTCAAAGTTCAGTATAAAATCTATGCTTCTAAGCTTAGTAAGTCATAGGATGATAGCAACTAACATAAGGATACTACAAAAAACACTTGAGAGTTATATGTGGAAGGTTTATACTTCAAAGTCTAGTAGCTCAAAGTATTTATCTCATGACATGAAAGATGTATAACCAAGCAAGTTAAGTCTTTTGCAGAGGTCAATGTGTTATCAAATTTAAGTACAACTCGAGGTATAATAATTCCAATATCATTTCAAGATGCAGTGAGTTAACAATTAATTTAACTCATTTAGCTACAAACCAAGGAAACTAAGCATCAATGATTTAATATAATATGCATTAAAAATGTGATACACATGTGAGTCCAATAATCAAGGGGACTAATAAACATGTTATATAAATTTGACACTTCACTTATCATTATTCTCAATCGGTTTGGGATCATCAAAATCAATATTACATTTTACTTAACTGATATCTTTTTGAAGTTAATGCCTAGGTTTTTGACCTATTGCATAATCCATAAGTTGGGAAAAACATACTACTACTGCTATATATTCAGCCTCAGCTATTGAAAGAGCCATTAAATTATATTTCTTAGAGTGTCATGAGACATGATTGTAATAGAAGTTAGCATGTACCCCGATGGACTTTTATACACTCTATAGCTAATATAATTAGTGTCTGAATATCAAACTAGTTGCAATTCAACATTTTTTGGATACAACAACCTATGACTTAGCGTCCCTGCCAAGCATCTAAAGATTCTTTTTATAGCTACTAGATGAAATCTTTAGGACATGACTGAAATATTGCACATAAGCACGCGCCAAGCATTTTGTGTAGCCTACTAACAATTAGACACAATAGATACCTAATCATACCTCTATATGCCTTTTCATATGTAATTCATCCTTATAAAGCTTTGCATTAGTGGCCATAGGAATGGTTCCATGCTTGACTTAATGCATCTTATAGTTTTTTGAAGTAATTCGTCAGTGTAGTTACTTGATTTATAAAGATTCCATCTTTGGTTTTTTTTATTTAAAGTCCAAGGAATAAGTTCAATTCCCTAATCATACTCTTCTTAAACTTCCTATTCATTAGCTCAAAAAATTATTGGCATAAAACTTCATTAGTAGTAGGAACCATAATATCATCTGCACATATTTTTACAATAAGGATATCCTTACCTTTGTTCTAACGAAAAGAGCTTTGCCAATCATTCCCCTTTTAAAATCATTTTCCAAAAGCAATTTGCTAAGTCTCTAGTATGAAGCTCTAGGAGCTTATTTCAGACCATAAAGAGCCCTTTTTAACCTTAAAAAAAAAGATTTAAAAATTTAGGGTTTTTAAAACCTTAACATAAACTTCTCCATTTAGATAAACGTTTAGGAAAGCACACTTAACATCCATTTGATACAACTTTATGCCTATGTATAATGCAAATTCAAGTAGAATCTGTATCGCTTCTAGCCTATCAATGGGACAAAGTTTTCATCAAAGTTAATTCCCTCCTCCTATATGTACCCTTTGGCTACAAGTCTAGCTTTGTTGCTAACATTTGGGTAGTCTATAAACACCTACGTGGTTCTTATTACAAGATGGTTCTTAGGTCTAAAAGCTAGGGTCCAAGTTTGGTTTCTTCCAAACTATGCTAGTTCATCTTACACAGTGAAGGTCCAACTTAGGTCCACTAATACATCCTCATAAGCCTTAGGTTCAATGTGGTAGACAAATGTAAAGAACTCACAAATATTTTTAAGAGATAAGCGAGTCCTATGAATATTAGAGGCTAAGTTTTACATGGGATGAGAAGCTTGATACTTGAAGCCTCTTCTTGGTCCTTGTGCTTGATTTTGATGAGCCTCATTAGATCTTTCTATTTTCTCATTGTTCTCTCCTTTTAATGTGTCAATGTTTTCGTCGATGTTACACTAAATTTTCAATGCCTGGCTTCATAGTTTTTACTAGATACTAAATTTGTTTAGATTAATGTTGAGAACTTTCCTTGTTTTCTACAAGCAATTCTTCTTTATCCTCATTATCTCTACATAGCACAATACCATTGGAATATGGTAAGCTTATGATAGAATTATTTAGCTTATCAAAAGTAACATAAATGCTTTCCTCGACAACTTTAGTGCATTTATTATAAACTTGGTAAGCTTCCCTATGAGATGAAGATCTAAGAAATACACATTCACCCTTCTATCATCAAACTTTCTAGAATTCTTCTTACCATTTTTGTAAACAAAGCACTTACATCCATAGGCCTTGAAATAAGAAATGTTTTGTTTCGTCCCTTTAAATAATGCATATGGTTTCTTCTATAAGCTTGAACAAATTAAACATCTGTTCAACACATAATTGATAATGTTGACTACTTTTGCTAAGAATTTTATATGGAAAATCATTCCTAATAACCATAGTTCTTAGATTTCTTTGATAGCCTAATTCTTCCTTTCTACAATAGCATTTTGTTGAGGTGTTACTGGCGCTAAGAAGTTGTGAGAAATGTCATGCTATGGCAGAACTCAGTGAAATCCTTTTGATTGTGCTGTAAGTGCACGGCGGCGTTGTAGCAAATTAAAGTTGACCTCATAGAGTTTAAGTTAAGCTATTGGGTTGTATTCTCTCAAGATAGGTTAGGTGGGTCAAAAGTTGAGATTAAAATTAAAATAATCAATTGTCTAATTGAATAAATAATTTTGGAATTAAGCAAACAAGCAGTCACCTAATTCATGTCCCAACCATGCACTTCTTCCGTAATTGCTTCTTTTAAAACCGACAATTGAAATATAAACTACCTCTTTCAAGATGAATTAAAAATATCTAAATCTAACCAATCACTATTTCCCAAGGACTCTCGATTCATTTAGGTTCATTAAGCATGCAATTATCAAATGAGCGGTTTTTCAACTGGTGTGACTTTCTTAAGACTCTGCACAATCAAGTCAAATCCTAGAATTTCTATATCATATTTTACCTTTTTGTATGTCATCCAATACTGAATACATGTAAGAAAGTGATTAATTCTCTCGTATGCTAATAAACATCTAAAATTCAATAAAATAAGTTAATAGATTCCAAAATACCAAAGATATCAACACAAGATTAGGAACATTAACAAGAACTTAGATAAATCTAAGATTAAAAGAACAAAAGCTAATCCAAATTAGAAAACATAAATCCTAAAATGAGAAAAGAAAAGAGAAAGGAAGGCAATTGCTCAGCCAAAGAATGCACTTGAATCCATCGACCATAGAGCTAGCGCGAAATCCTTGCAGAGTCTCCACTTAAATTCACTCTCTCTTGCCCTAATCTAATCTAAAACCTAATCTAGATGGTGAATAAGATGGTCGATGATAGTGGATGCTAGAATAGAGTGCCCTAAATAGCCAAAAAATGAATAGTAAATGGTAAAATTTAAAGGAAAATGAATAGTCGCAATAAAAAGGCTTCGCTTCCGCCCATGGGTCTGCCATGGTCTGACCATAGTAGCTGCCACGACTAATAGTCATCCACATAGACCTGCCTGTGGTGTCCTTTAGTTGTGTGCCCTATTTATTTTCTAAATCTAGTCAACCTACATTAACTGTGTATGCTATCTCTTTTTAACCATGTTGTATACCTGGCTAAACCATGTCCCTTATAGATTATTAGCTAATTTTTGTGGGCTCTTCTCTCCTTGCATAATTCTTCGTCGATTTTCTAAATGCATTTAGGTTCTCTTAGCCAATTTCTGTAAAATATCATCAACAACATCAAACCAAAGTGTAAGACAAAAAAGGCCATCACATAATCATGCACAGTAATCCCTTAAAATGACACCAAAATACTTATAAAATCCTATATAAATATGGCACCCATCACTCCTCCATGCTTAAGCCTTTGCTTGCCCCAAGCTAAGCCAAACTCAAGACAAACCAAGAAGGAAAGATGCAACTAGGATCAATGCCTTCTCAAGATAAGTAAAGGGTGGCATATCACAAGCAAGAATCAATGGTGACGCTAAGTAGTGTTCAAATCAATTGAAAATAGGAGAGGAAGAATGTTTTTAAAGAAGTATAAGACCATAAGCCCAATATCAAACATGGCCACCCTAAAGTGGTCACAAAATAGGTCATGTTGGCACATGAAAATGAGTAGAGCAAGATGAAATGGTAGAACCTTACTCTTAGGACATGTGGATCACTCCCACTTCTGTTTTTGAAATATACCATGGGTTCACTCAAAACTCAATCCAAAGATCTCATCTACTATATGCTTGTTAGCACTCTCAAATTCTCCACCACCAGAACACAATGTCCATATAAAGATCAAGAAGTCTTCATACAGGGTTGTAAAGTAGGTTCAAGGGTCAAGGGAAGGAAATGGACAAATAAATTTAGGCAATGTAAGGCTATAGCTAAGTAAATAAGGAGCAACCAACAACATCGAATATACTATAAAACTCACCAACACTCTCTAAACAACACAATGAACATACCCTACAAATCAAGCAGGAAATGAGTCGAGACAAGAAAGAATTATAAGCTATTCACAAGACGTCAAATGTCAAACACTTGTTCAACCCTTTGTTTTGAATTTTTCTCTTTTTTTCTCTCTTTTTTCTCTTTTTTCCCATTTTTCCTTCTTTTTTTAGAAAACGAAAGGAAAAAGGAATTTAAACTATTAAAAGGCATATGATGTACAAATGCTAACTCATTCTAAATACATATGAACACAATCCAAAAATGAGATGAACAAATCCAAATGTACAATATCATCAACCCCTCTACAAACTAACATATAAAAGCCATTGTAAACACCCTTAAAACTACCCACGATACACTTGAACTGATGCTTCATAGATTTAGCTTAAGGATAGGAATATGTTTACATCTAAGGGCTAAAACGGAAAAGATCACAATAAAGATAGATATAAACTTAAAAGAGTTAGCAAGCAGAATAGATAAGTAACTCAAGGTAGGTTATTTCACAATGTGGCTTGAAAAAGTTAAGAAATGCCTCTCACATCGTCATATATGCACATACTAATGTGGTTTTGAATAAGAGTTTAGACAAGTTCTATAGATGCAATGCAGAAGAGTCATGCACATGAAAGAAACACGAGACTAAATATAATGAACTAGTCCAAATAAGGCTCAAAGTCTCACAGGATATCTACCACAATCTCATCTAGCTCATAAAAGGAAGGACATGTACAACATTTGTGCTAAGGACTCCACGGAGCAACATGGTTCTCAATCAAGACAACGGACAAAGCAAGAGACATCCATAAAATCTTCAAAATGTTTCACACCAAAGGGGCCACTCATCAACAGTCACTCAAGCTTTTGAAAGCTAACATGCCTAGAGAATCATAATTGGAGGGCATCTCAATCCAATTCATACCATCCCTATGTACAAAACATAATATACAACTAAATGCAACACAGAAAACGAAAAGAAACTTAAAACTACATGCTCGTATGCAAAGTAAAAACCAAAATAGCAAACATGAAAAATGCCCCTCGCCCCATGCTTAACAAAGCATTATTCAAAGGAAAGAAATGAATTGAATGGCGGATGAGGGAGTAAATAAACAACATCACCAAGTTAGGAGGTAACAGACAACATCAAAGCACGTATGAGCTTGTCAAACTCCTGGGACGACAACAAAAAATAGAAGGTAACAGACAATAAGAAAAAGCACACCAAATAGAATAAGTGTCTTATTAACCTTATCAAAGGCCTAGGAAAAATCATAGGAAGGATTAGATAATATAGTCCACATGACTTTCCAAGGCAAGTCATTTAAATAAACATAGTATCCTAGGGATACATAATCATCAACATTCCCACCAAGCATATCAAACACATTATCAACGTAGCCCAAATTAATATTAGCATCACAAATTATAGCATTATCAATAGGTGCATTAAGATAATACTTAGGGGAAGGATAGGCTAGTGAACAGAGAGGGAAGCATGTGAATGATTAATGGGATTGGGGAAAATGTTATCATATCCAAGGCTATAAAACTCCTCATACATAAACAAATCACGTGGCCCCTCCAAAGGAGTCTTAACTAGATCATGCACCTCATCAAAAGTATCTTCCAACTCAAAATATGTGATAGTAATAACAAACCTTGCAACACAGCCAAAAGGCTCACCCAGCTCGAGCCCCATACACTAAGCTAAAGGAGCTGATGAATCAGGCAAGGTCAAGGCATCACCAATATTGATGCTTGGTGATGCTAAGTAAGGTTAAGCACAGCATGCTTAATAAGGACACGAATTTATGTCATAGTCAAGATAGTTACAGATGTCACACCAAAAAGAAACATAATTAGATCTAGCATAGAATCGTCAATGATCAGGAAAAGAATATCCAGAAACACAATATCCTTCTCAAATTCTAATAAATCCTAAGCAATCCATGCAAGCGCATACCATGCTTCATCAATACTTTTACCAAGAAAACCACAATAATCTAAAAGAGCTTGGATTTGTCTATTCAAAACCTCATTAATAGTGTCAAAAATTTCTTATTGATCAACATAATAACCACTTTCAAAATAACTATCAGAGGAAATGGAAAATTACCAATGTTAGTATTTTTTTTTTTTTGGTTGATTTTTTCAGTTCTAATTTGTTGGGGTTTTTTTCTCTAAGAAAAACAAAATGCTTAGCCAAACCTATTGAGAAAAGCCTAATATTCAACATTAGTCCTTGATAACAACATCAAAAACTTGATCGGGCTACAAGTGCACAGTGGCGTTGTAGCAAATTAAGGCCAATCCTACAAGGACTAGGTCAAACAACTAGGTTGTATTCTCTCAAGATAGACTAAGCGGATAAAAACTAAAGATTAAAATTAAGATAATCAACTATCTAATCTAATGAATAAATAATAATGGAATTAAGCAAACAAGCATCACCCTACCCATGTACAAATCAAGCACTTTTTCCTTACTTGATTATTTTAAAATCGACAATCGAAGTATTAACTTCCTCTTTCATGAGTGAATTGAAAAACCTAAATCGAACCAATTACCATTTCTCAAGGGCTCTTGATTAATTTAGGTTCATTAGGCATGCGATTATCAAATGAGTGGGCTCTCAATTGGTGTCATTTTCTTAACACTCCATGGGTTCTCAATTGGTGTCACTTTCTTAACACCCCATACAATCAAGCTAAATCCTAGGTTTCAAATAATATTTCAACCTTTAGTACTTCATTCAATATCAATACATGTAAGAAAGTGATCAATTCTCTCACATAGCAATAAACATCTAGAATTCAATAAAAAAACACTAGTAGA
The DNA here is from genome assembly GCA_029747015.1 of Carnegiea gigantea. NCBI lineage: Eukaryota > Viridiplantae > Streptophyta > Magnoliopsida > Caryophyllales > Cactaceae > Carnegiea > Carnegiea gigantea. Next base: position 424,777 of record JAKOGI010000603.1, read on the forward strand.
TTCCAAAATACCAAAGAGATCAACACAACATTGGGAAAATTAACAAGTACTTACATAAATCCAAGATCAAAATAACAAAAGCTAATCCAAATTACAAAACATAAATCCTAAAGTGAGGAAAGAGAAGGCAAGGAATGAGAATTGTCAGCCAAAGAACATGCTTAAATATGTCAATTGTAAATCCGGTATGGAATCCTTGAAAAATCTCCATTTTAATTTGGTCCCTCTTACTTTAGTCTAATTTAAAACCTAATCTAGATGATAAATTTATGATGGATAAATGGCAGATGCTGGAACATAGTGTCCTAAATAGCTAAGACGTCAAGTAGCAATATGCTACGATCTAACCATGGTGGCAGCCATGGCTAGTGGTCGCCCCCACGACAAGGTCGTGGTGGCTTCTGGTTATGTTGCCTTACGAATTTTCCAAATTTGGTTAACTTGGGCTGAGTATATATGGGTTAACCATGTTGTATACACTGTGTATAATGTCCCTTGTGGGTTTTTGGCCAATTTTTATGAGCTTCTATAATTATTCATTGATTTGGTACACACACAAAGATTCTTTTAGCTAGTTCCCATAGAATACCATCATCAACACCAAACCTAAGCATAAAACAGAAAAAAGGCATAAAATCACACAATTTACATGCTCCTCACCTTAAATGACATGCAAACACTCATGAGATCCTATGCAAATATAACCTTTTATTATCCTTTTGATCAAACTTCCTTCGATAATCACTTCGGATGGAGACAATTGGTAATTTTAGTGTCACCTTAATTTGGCCACAGAGCCTTGCAAATTTTTTAAAGTGTTATTCTTTCCTTCAAAAACAATACATAAGTAGCTCTTAGAAAATCATCAATGATTACAAGAATATAATCATTTTCTCTCATATTTCTAATGGGTATAGGGCCATACAAATCCATTTACAAGAGTTAGAGGGTTTGAGCTTCACTGGAGGATGTTGTAACTTGCTTGCCCCTAACACATGTAGCACTAGCATAATCGTTATGAATTCATATTTAGGAAGGCCTCAAATTAAATCATGCTTAAGTATTGCTTATACATAATGCATATTGATATGATCTAACCCTCTGTGCCCCAACCATTCATCATCTTGTGATACTCTAAAGCATGTCAGATTTTTTTATAGTTACTGATCTAAGCTAATAGCATATACATTATCGGTTCTTGTATCATTATCTCTTTGGTTCCAAATTTTTTAACAACACACTAAGATGAATTAAAATGAACATCAATACCTTTGTCACACTGTTACGAGATACTAAGGAGACTATATTTCAGTCCATCTATAAGATATACTTTATCTATCAAATTTGTCCTACTTTTCTAACCTTTCCGTAGCCAATAATCTTGCCTTTGCTATTATCACCGAAGGTAACTTTACCATGATTTTTCTTTTAGAATTGAATGAGCACTAAGTAATCTCTAGTCATAAGTGTTGAACAACCATTATCAAGATACCACAAATCAATTTTGGAATCCAATCACACCTATAAAACGAAAGATCAAATTTTCCTAGTTGCTTTGTCATTGAATTTAGGTTTAGCATTCTCAGTGAATATATTTAGTAGCCTAGCACCTTTAAGAACCTATATCTAAACAATGCTAGGATAGGCTTATCTTTCAATTTTGGAATGATCAAGGCTACTCTTTCTTCTTTCGAAGCCAAAATGACCGTGATTTCTGAATATATCAAAGTTACTTTTTCTTTTCCTAAAGTTAGAGGGATTTTATTGTTCTTGTGATGTAGCCTATTTTAAAAAGAAGTTTTTGTGAGAAGTTTTTTGTTCTAAGAAATATAGCTAATACCTTCTTTGTTGAAAGACATACATTGAGATCCTAGTACTACGTCAAGGTTCTCTTGTCTTTACTAAGTTTAAAAAGATATTTATGATAATCTTGACACTTATTTTTCAAAGCCAGATTTTGAGATTGAAGATTCTTACCGTTAGACACAAGGTCCTTAACTCTTGGCTGAAGAAAATCACAACATTTTTTAAATGAAAGTTTTTCAAATTCTAAGTCTTTGTTTATTCTTTAAAGGACCGTAACTTCACATGAATACTTATCCTTAATGCTCAAAAGACTTTTAGCAAATTGTTTTTCAGAGAAAGTAAGAACATGTGTAATTAGCTCTTCATCGTTGGTACCTTCATCATTTGTGTCACTTTGAGTGTCACTGACTTTGTTATTCGTGTCTATTCTAGCAATGAGGTAAAAATTGGCTACTTCTTTTCTCACTAGAATCACTATCACCCCAGGATGCAACCATTCTCTTCATGTTCTTGGCCCTGAGTTTCCTCTTCTCAACCTTTCTTTTTAGTGTTTGGAAATCTTTTTATAAGTGACTTGGACCCACAACCAAAACAAACTCCAACATTGGTATCAACCTTTTAAGACTTTTTGTTACCTTTTTGAGCTTTATCAAATCTCTTAGAGGTTGACTGCTTGTAGAATTCTTTGTTTGTCTGTTCATTTTATTGCCAAAACATCTTTTGAATCCCTTAACTAGGAGGCTCATTACAACTTTATTATCTTTGGAATCATCTGATTAACAAATTCTTCATTGTTTGCTTTCATTATAACACCCTTTGTTGATGGAATGTCCACAAGGTCATCTTGAAGTTGGATTTCATAGGTTAGGAGCTTTCCAACGAAGTCATCTAATGTAGCATCCTCAAGTCTATGCTTCTTCTATAGTATTGACATTGGATCCCCACTTCTATCTAGGTAAGTAGCTAAGCATTCTCCATTTCCTCATTAGAATCAGTCTTCCCTAAGGACTTCAAGTTGTTGGTGATTTCTGTGAAGCTAATGTATATGTTCTTGATTTACTTGTCAAGTTGCATTTTGAATAACTCATATTGATGTGCATATAAGCTAATCTTAGATTCTCTCATGTGACTTATTGCTTCGTTGGTTAAGAATAGTGTGCCACAAAATTTGCTTGATACTGTCAGAAGCTAAGATTCTATCAAATCACTTGAATTTAATCCATTAAAATGAATATTTAGAGCTCTATTACTCTGTACAACTTTATGCTCCTCTTCAAGGTTGAACTTTTATTCTTCCTTAGGTTTAGACTTATTCCTAAAAGTTTCTGTAGTGATGTAGTCCCCTTCATTGACAATGTCCTAGGTTTCTTCATCATGATCAAGAATTAACACAAGCATGATCATCTTCCAATGTCCAAAGTTGGATCCTCTAAACTATAAAGGTCTTATGAAGGACCTTCTATAGTGAATGTCTCTATTTAAATATGGCCATAATCATTTTCCCTCATGATGGTTAGATCTTCAGCAAGGTTGAATTGGCTCTAATACCCATTGTCAGTCCTAAATGAGTATAATCAGTCCAGAGGAGAGGTGAATAGCATGATAGTCTTTTTGAAATTTCATTCCCTAAAGGGAGACAATGACCTTTATGACTTAAAAGAAAAGTACTAATGAAGCGCAAAGCAGATGGGATAAAACACATGATATGTTAATAATGTTATCCCCACTTACAAATGCTTGGTTAATCAACCCTTAAGGTTTCCTTGCTTTAGGATTAAACCACTTGTATTACTTTGCTGAGCACAATCATATCACAAGCATTATTTGCTTAACTCTCTGACAAGCCACTCAAAGAACATGCTCTTTAGTGTGGTACTTCCTACCTCCCAATAGGTGTTTCACTCACAAGGCAGTAACCCTTCACTTTCTTGCTACTAGAATATGAATATCAAAGTATGAGCACAATAAGAGAGTAATATGGTATATTAAAGATAGCACTTATTCTCAGTACTCTTGTCCATCGAACTTGGTGTTCAGTGTATAGTTTTTGAATCCTAATCGATCGTTATAATCAATCAACTAGTCCTTGCACCTCAATCTTGTTTGATCTTTTATTTTTAGTGTACATTGACCATTGTAACTCTTTCCTCTGTCAGAATTCTTATTTGAGTTTCATCCCTTGCATGAAACTCTCTATCGTACAAAAGGATAATGCTTGCTTTATCTTCTAAGATAATCACCCATGTAGCCATCAGTGTATTTCACTTGAAGTTTAGTGTCTCAATTTAGGAGAGTTTTGGGCTTCAAAAAACATACAAGATGATCCTTTAAAATCTTATCCAACTAGATATTATATGAGTAGCTTATACTAAGCTAGTGTATTTAATTTACAAACCAAATTTATCTTAAGGACACCATAATTTGAATTAATCAATCTTAAATATATTCTTTCCATTGGAATTAGCCTCTCTACGGGTAGGAATGCCGTTAGAGGTAAGGTTGCTTACAGCTGGATCTCCCCGAACCCCGCGAAAGCGGGACCCACACTGGGAGATGGTGGTGTAATCTCAAATATATTCTTTCCATGAATGAAACATATAAATCTTTTAGGAACATAAATTGGAATGATATAATATCTCTCAAAGATATCCTAACAAGATGCATATCGAAGAAAATGAAACATCCTTACCAAATCAATAAAGATACACAATCTAAATAAATCGGTGTTCAAATAAGGAAAGGATCTTTGTAGGATCTTTTGATCGCTCAATCAAATAATCATCAAGATCATAATGTATACTTAGCACCTTAAACCTTTGGGTACATGCTCCTTAGCCAAGTCTGATATAGATAAGGACATCAAATCTGATAAATATGTACAAATCGAATACATCAATTGTTTGGGTGATATTTGTCACATTGTGATTGGTAGATTATGTGACCTATGCACTTGGATAACATATCATGAATGTACATTCATCTGGATTGATTTATTTCCTTAAAAAACCTACATTCCAAAATTTATTCGGGATTGGATTATGAATGTACATTATATGAAAATTTGAATTAATCACAAATGCTCTTAAAGATTCAATGACTCAATGTATGTAGTGTAGAAATAATTATTAACTAAGATTAGCAAACTTTCTAAGGAGATCCATGTAACAAGAACAAAATTGCCACTATAACAATTTATACATTTAATTTTGTACACGTAGCATTGGGAGTAATGATTATGTGCAGTACTATTCATGTTTTCTTATAAATTTTGATAATTTTATAGCACATTGTTATGTAGATTATAAAATTAATGGATAAAAACAATTGTATAAATTTCTATATTTTTTAATAGAACATCGTAAGATAGGTAAAATGATATATATATGTTTTTCTTATAAATTTCTAGAAATTTATAGCACATTGTTACGTAGTTTATAAAATTAATGGACATATGTTTTCTTATACTTGGACAGGGACTTAGGCAGAATGGGATGACGTCAACATTAATTTTAATGTTCAACTTGCATGTAAGTTTCCATGTCTAATAATGGAGATGCATAGAGACATATAAGTATTTTTTATATACATGTACATACCAGTTAATGAAATGTATTTAGTCAAAAAAAATAGTTTCATAGAAAAATATATGTATGTGTACGCGAGCGTGTGGGTCATTTTTTACTCCCAAAGTTCACTCCCATAAACTAGAAATCATATCTATGTTATATTAGTCATATTAATTCACATTATTATGTGGCTTTGAACTGGAGAGATTGCATTATTATAGTTTTTACTTTTTTCAATTCTTTGATATAATAAGGAGAAATTCTGTGTCTGGCCTCTCCCCAAGCTAGCTTGCTTATATAGATTATAGAAACAATTCAATACAAGTTTGTGATCTTATAGAATACAAAGAATAGAAAGACAATCCTAGACAAAGTCCTAAACAGAAGGAGAATAATTACAAGGATTTTACCAAAGATATACTTTCCTAATACTCCCCTCAAGTTGGAGTGTGAAGATTAGCAACTGCCCAACTTGCTGAGAAGATATTAAAACTAATGTTGACCCAAAGCTTTAATAAAAATGTCGGTATCCTGCTCAGCGGTGGGAGTGTGACAAGCGCTAAGAATTCTAGAGGCAATACATTCTCGTACAAAGTGATAATCGATCTTAATGTGCTTAGTGCGTTCATAAAAAAAGGGGATTGGCGGCTATATGTAGAGGGGCTTGATTATCACAAAATATTTTAGTAGTAGGAATAATTAATCCACAGAACTTTAGAAGATCATGAATCCACACCACTTTACTTGTAGCATTTGCCATTGCCCTATATTCAGCTTCAGCAGAAGAACTAGAAACTTTATCCTGCTTAGTTTTCTAAGAAGCAGGAGCATTTCCAAGTCAAAATACCTAGTAACAAAACGTCTAGACATAGTGCAGCTTCTCTAATCAGATTCAAAATATAGTAAAAGATCAAGAGGATTCTGACTTGGCATGAGTATCCCTTGCTCAGGAGAAGACTTCAAACACCATAACACTCTCATTGTTGCATCCCAATGTCCTTGGCGCAAATCCTACATGATTTGACTAAGTACATAAACTGAGTAAGTAATATCGGGTCTAGTAATAGTGAGATAAATATTGAGAAGGATCGAGAACTAGCACCTCATAATTAGAGGACAGAAGGTGACATTATTCCATGGGAATAGAGTTAGCTTAGTGCGCAACATTCCACTTTCAGTTAGGATATCAAGAATATACTTTCGTTGATAAAGGAATAAGCCCTTGGGAGAATGAGCAACTTTAATTACAAGAAAATGCTTAAGAGGTCCCAAATCTTTCAACTTAAAACATTGATATAAATAATCTTTGATCATTTGGTAATGAACAAGGCTATTCCCGGTTAAGACCAGATCATTAATATAAATAAGGATGGCTAAGAAAACATCACCTTCCTAGTAAATAAATGTAGAGTGATCTAGTAGGGACTGTTGAAAGCCAGACTTTTGCAATGCAGACGAAAGTTTGAAGAACCATTGTCTAGGTGCTTGACGAAGGCCATAAAATTATTTCTTCAAATGACATACCAAATTCGAGTTAAGAGTATGGAAACCTAGAGGAGGTTTCATGTAAATATCTTCTTCAAGGCCACCATGTAAAAAGGCATTATGTTCATCCATTTGATGAAGCTCTTAATTTTTAGCAACTGTTGTAGCCAATAGACAATGAAAAGCTATCATTTTCGCCACTTGTGCAAATGCCTCAAGGAAATCCTGACCCTTTACCTAAGTATTGCTGAAAACCACCAATCAAGCTTTGAAATGTTCAATTGATCCATATGCATTATACATCACATTGTATACCCATTTACAATCCAAAGCTCGTTTTCCAGGCGTAAGAGTGGAGAGAACCCATGTGTCATTAGTCTCCAAGGCAGAGATTTCTTTAGCCATGGCATCCCTCCAACGTGGGTCCTGAACTACCTAGTGAAAGCTTTTGGGTTCATCATGGTAAGTAATCACTACTAAGAAGGCCCAATCAGCTGCATAATTAATAAAATGAGATAGAGGATGGAAAGTACCTGAAGAAGCGTTATGAGGGGTGAAGAAATAGGGTTTTTGATGGCATGACACACATAATCGCGTAGATAAGTAGAAGGTCATCACCTCGGTAAGCACGACCTGACAGTACTGTGTTATTGGGGCTATAATTGGTTGGCCCTCCTATCTTGAAAACAGTGGGTTATCTATCATCATTTAAGCCTGGCCCAAAAGTCTCCTCCCCCTCAAGTGTAAGATAGGCCTGTTCTTGAGGGAGTCAACCTGTGCCACATCCACGGGTGGCCCAGGAGTCTCTTCTCTCTCAAGCAAAAGATAGGCCTGGTCGTAAGGGAGGTCAATCTGGTCTGCAGCCTGTGAACGTTCCCCTTGGCCTAGAACAAGTACGAGCCCAGTAACACCCTCAAGAGGTGCTGTAGGATGAGTCGGTAAGGTGGGCTGGGCAGCATCATCAAACACACACATATGTGTATATTGGACACAAGTTATTGGAGCTGGCTGAGTGGGTCGGGCTTGGAATTTGACAATAACAGTAACAACACCACCACCTCCCAGTGTGGATCTCGCTTTTACGGGATTTGGGGAGATCTAGATGTAGGCAGTCTTACCTCTATCGGTATCCCTGCCTGTAGAGAGATTGAATTCAATAGACCCACAAAACACAATTTTGTGAAAACATTTTATAGAAGAAGAATTTTATGAAAACATTTAACAAAAAAAAACTAAGGATACGCAGCAGGAAAAGAACTAAGAAATGTTATTAAATCAAGTGGCTATAACTATGTACACATAAGTACAACATAAGTACACAGAGCAGAAAAAGGTACTATACCTTAACAAAAAGAGGTAGACAACAATGTCTCGTTCTAAATGAATGTACTACCTGCATACAAACACGAAAAAAAAACCATGATCAAAACTACCTTACTGCAATTGAAAAACCATAACCAAATCAGGTGGTCAACTCTATGTGATCTAAGATCCTAATTCTATCTCGCCATAGGCTCCTATCCTGAGCCATGAGGGCACCCAACAACAAAAAGGGCTTGGAATTTGAGCTAGAGGAAAAAGGTCTTCATGAAATTTCACATCTCTAGAGGTGAAAATTGTGTGTTTCCACGTCAAACACCTTCCACCCTTTTTGGCCATGAGGTACCCAACCAAGATACATCATGTAGCCCTTACATCAAATTTATTTCTAGAACGATCATGAACATGATCATAACATAAGCACCCAAGCACCTAAAGATGATCATATGTAGGTACAGTATTGAACAAGACCTTGTAAAGAGTTTTAAAATTGTGAATTTTGGTTGAGATATGATTTATAAGGTAGGTTGCAGTTAAAACACACTTACCCCAAAAATCTAAAGGAAGAGAAGCTTGGAATCGCAAAGCACGAGCCACATTAAGAATGTGATGATTCTTACACTTAACTTTACCCTTTTGTCGAGGCATATCAGCACAAGAGGTTTCATAAAGGACACCTTTTCTCAAGAAGTATGATTTTAAGGATCCGTAAGTAAATTCAGTCCCATTATCAATCCTAACCCTCTAAATAGATTCCCGTTTTGAGTCTTTACCATAGAGAAAGAATTCACAACATACTCATAGGTCTCAATTTTATCTTTTAGCCAAAAAAACCCAAATAGCACGGCTATAATCATCCACAATGCATAAGAAATAGTGACATCTACTAAATGAAGAGGTATGATAATAACCCCACAGATCACAATGTATCAAACCAAAAGGTTTGTTGGCCTTAGAATAACTAACTGGAAGAGACTTTCAAGTCTGCTTAGCCGTATCACAAACATCACAGCACTCATGATTGTCTTTATTCAATTGAAAATCACACATTATAGATAACTATGATAAACATCCAAATGACGGATGTCCAAGACATTGATGCCATGGTGTAGACTTTTGAGATTGAATTGCATCAAAATCGACCCCTTTCGCATATATCTTCAGATAACAAACCCCATTCTTCAATTCACCTACTCCGATTGACTTCTTCAAGGTGAGGTCTTATAGGAGATAGAATGTAGGGCCATAAGTAATAATGCAATTCTCATCTGGAGACAATTCTCGAATAGAAATTAAATTATAAGTAAAATTGGGTATGTACAAAACATCCTTCAATATCAATCTGGGCACCATAGGTACTTTGCCAGCCTTATCAACCACCAAAGTATGACCATTAGGTATGTCAATGAAAATAGGCTCAGCAAGCTTGTAAACATCAATGAAATAATTAAAGGCAGAGGACATGTGATGAGATACTCCTCAGTCAAGCACTGATGATCCCAAGGAAAGAACAGATTAGACCTGGCAAATGGGTCATTCCGGTCAGGTATGGGTCAGGTCTTAGTTCGGTTTGGATCACTTCCAAGTCAACTATGATCGAGTCAGGTTCAGGTTCGATTCAGGTGAAGTTCAGATTTGGGTCACTTTCGGGTCAACCATATTCGGGTCGGGTTCGGTTCGGTTCGGTTCGGGTCAAGTTCGGGTTCGGGTCACTTACAGGCACCACGTTCGGGTCAGTACGGGTTTGATTCGGGTGAAATTCGAGTCGGGTCTATTTCAGGCTGTCTACAGTAGCCCGGTTTAGATCGGATATGGGTCAAGTGTAATTTGGGTCGGGTGGGATTCAGTTCAATGTTTGGCTCAATATTGGGTTAGGTGTAAATCGAATCAGGTATAAATCAAGTTGGGTTAATTTCAAATCATTGTATGTTGTCAATATAGTCATATTTAGTTCTTTACTCTTAAATTGTATTTAACAGATAAAAGTCTTTTAATTAGATAAACCCATTTATTCTAAATTTCTCTTTTAATTCATACATTAATGATTAATTGATTATACATTATATATTTATATATATGTATATGTATATATATGTATATGTATATGTGTGTGTGCGTGTGTGTGTGTATATATACACACACACACACACACACACACACACATATTATATATATATATATATATATATACATATATATATATATATATATATATATATATATATATATATATATATATAATTGTAATTAATGGAAAATTATATGGGGTTAGTTCTAAATTTACTAATAAATTTAGTAAATTACAAATACAAGTATACAACTCATCCATAACCCTATATCAAATGCGCCATGCAATTATCCAAAGGATTATGGGTCATTAATCCCAATTGAGTTTATGCGATGAGAAAATAAGCGGACCAACCTAACGCAAATCATTTGTCAATGGTCTCATTTGTGAGTCCCAATACCAAAATATACCTTGAAAAATAAAAAAAGGCAGAAAATAACGAAATTTTTATTTAGACCTCGGTGTTGGTTTATAACTTCACGTTTGTCATATTTGGAGTTGGTAAATAGAAATAGATTGGTTCAAGTCGACAGTTTTAGTAATTGAATCAATATTCTTTGGTAGCTCGTTAAGTGATCATACATCAAAATTCAAATATTTGTCCTTATGAGATTAACAATTTGATCTGCATTTGCTCAATGAGTCAAAACTAAAGAGTAATGGTAATATATGAGTATGTGTCAATTAGCATTACATTTATGTGATTGTGAACGTTCGTTATCGAAACTTAAGACTTAGAATTAATTGTCCAAAATTCAAATGATTCACATTATTATGAGATTATATGCAGTGATACATTCTAGAATATGATTTTGTAGAATTAAACATGTTATGAAGATGATTTAGAATCGTGGATCAGTAGTGCAGAATTTTTGACAGTAGTCACAGAATGATATTATAAATTTTTAATCATAGAGTGCATTGCATTAAGTCATTAAGTGAATCAAATAGCAAAATAGGATTACTAGATCCTAATAAGTTTAATAAATTGTTAATTATACTTATTTTTTCTTAATTCCTATTGTGATAAAATATTTTTTTCTCTTATGTTTTTACTACATATCTATAAAATTAAAAACTTAAAACTATCAACTATTTTATTTTTTCCTCTTAAGTTTTTAATTGATTTCATTTGTAAAAATTCCCTCCTAAGTTGTTTTTCTTTTTCCACCTAAACTCAACTAATTGAATTCAAAAAATTCAAAATTTCCACCAAAAGAGAAGAGACTAACCCCCCCAAGTTACTACTTATTTGAGTAAAATTGACTCGGGTAAGAATCGGATCAGTTTTAAATCGAGTACGGTTCGGTTCAGGTTCGAGTTTTCTATTTTCAGTTCACTTCGGGTCGGGTCACTATGGATTGGGTTTAAATTAGGTCGGGTCATTTTGGGTGTGGGTCATTTTGGGTCATTTTACTATTCGGGTTTCGTTCGGTTATGGATAAGTTTACTTTGGGTGTTCGGGTCTAAATCGGTTCATCCCATTTTGGGTGTCAGTTCGGGTACGGATTCAGGTCATTGGGTTTGTATGTTGGGCCTCGGGTCCGTTTTGTCAGGTCTAACAAATCTCGTACCACTCGTTTTAGTTTGGCTTTTTCTCTCCTTAAATAAATTGAATAAAGCATCTACTTGGTTAGGCGTTAACTCAATAGACTTCCTTTCAAATGCTGCCTCGGGTACTCTTCGTCAATTTCCTGCTTCCACCAAAACCTTGTCGTGACCACCGGACTGATTTGCGACCCCACCAAATGCAGTTTTAGCAGTAGCACATTGTGCTCTAGGTTGCTGACTTCCGTCATGACCTCTTTCGGTGGTGTTCCAATTGTGGTAAGTAATCTGGTTAGTAGTTTGGCCATTTCAATTTTTCCTCCTATTTGTCTAATTCGGTAGGTGTCTGACCATTTCGAAGCACAGACTCCTTTTATGCCCCGGTTTTTGATAGTGGGTGCACCGAGGTCAAGGCCCCTGTCTTAATCTATTGTGGTGATGGATTTTAGCGCTACTACCTCCAACAACTACCGTGGTTCCCTTCCTCTAGTGATTTGCCTTTGTTGTTCTTCATGCAACATAATAACATTTACCTTGTTTATGTTAAGAAAAGGCTCCATTGATAGAATATTTGAGCGTATTGTGCCATACTTCTCGGAGTCCAGGGGCATCAGAAATTGGTAGACCTTTTCTGATTCTTGAAGACGATTTAGGTTTAATTCTTCAGCATATTTACACGTCGGCAACTGCCGGTAAGCACCGAGTTCATCCCACAAAGCTTTCAACTTTGTGAAGTAATCGGTTATGCTCATGTTTTCTTGAGATGTGAGAGTTATCTCTCTCTTAAGTTGGTGGATGCAAATCTCGTTTCCTTGAGAATATCTCTCCTTTAGGTCTTTCCTAATTTCACTCGCACTTTCTACATAAGCGACTAAACCGTGAAGGTTTTTGTCGCTCACATTGTACAGTCACACAATCACCATGGAATTAC
>JAKOGI010000603.1:445000-492500 GCA_029747015.1 Carnegiea gigantea
CTTGAACTTCAATTAATTATCAGACCATGCCTTAACATTTGTTTCATATCCGATTTGCCAGTTAACTTTAGCATAACAAGTATTTTTAATAAATTATAATTTAGCCTCAATCTATAAATTCAATCGTGCTATCTAAAATGTCCCATAATTTTCTTTATAAATACATTTATGTGCGTTCAAATTACTCAAAAACTCGACGTGACACTTAGTCAAAGCTTAATCATTTGATTCCACAAATTGGGTTCATAAAGATAAGGCTTGAGTTGATTAGTTCGGTAATTTGATCTTGAGCCTATACATCAATCTAAGTTAAAGCATGACTGACTTGCATTTTGCAGAAAGTTGCACACTGAACAAACTTGATTAAAGGTTGGGCAGGACAACACTAGTAACCTTCATGTCATTCGTTGACTTCAGACAAATTTTCTTTCGAATCTATTAGTTAATCCATGATTGTCATGACATCTATCTATAACTATATAATCTATATAACTATATATAAAATTGAGTGTCTTTGCACATATGTTTCAAGTGTCATAATTTTATTGGTTAGGTTATTAATTACTATTTAAATTCATTTGGTGCGTTTTAGCATGCGTACAATTCTTTTTTTAAAAATTTTTCTTTATGTACTCCACAGGACTTCATCTTTTTCTTGATCAATTACCTAGAAATATCATTAATAAATATTTAGTTGCATATATGGAAATAACACATGTGTAAACCTAAAAAAATTCAATAGAAACAAAGATTATTTAACTAATAAAATAAATCTAAATAATGAAAACAATATTATCGATGAATTATTTATAATTTTGGACATTGGCATATTATTAACCTCAACCCTTGCATCGTAAGGGGAACAGTTCTAATATCTTATATAAATCAATTATATGAATTCATCTAGAACCAGCAATTCATATAAAATCAATACCTCACATAATCTTGGAATCAATATGCGACATTTGAATTGTGTTGCTTTTATTAATATACATATTTTTCCTTATCAAAAAAAAAAAAAGTTCAAGAACCTTCTCAACCAAAAGTTCAAATTGATGGTTGAAGACTTAGGAATAAGTTTATACTTCTAACACGCACCTCATGTGAATGCTCTTTAGGCTTGAAGCGTGGATGCTGTAAAGACTCTCCCTGCTTTGCGCGATAAATTAATATGAGGGTTGCTAAGATTCAAACTCGATAACTCTCACTCGAAAGATTCTGATACTATCTTCAAGAACCATCTCGACCAAAAGCTTAAACTAATGGTTAACGGCCTAAGAATATATTTATACTCTAATAATATGTCAGATTTGAATTGGTAAGATTCATAATTTATGATCTTAATTATAGAGATGTAAGTGTGAAAGGTGTTACTTGCTCATATTGACGAATTTAGCTAACTAAACATTTAAATTCATAGTTGAAATTTCAATATTGACATTCGCTAGAATTTTAAAAATAAACTAAAAGCACATGTGATTTTGGCAGCATTTAGCAATAATATAGGCATATAGCTCCCAAGGGGTCATTCATGAGTAATTACATGTATCTTGAGTGCTTCTCCCATTTTCGATTGAAATAAACTACTCCTATGATGTGATATTATGATTTACATTTAGCCAAATGGCATCTTTCTTTATATGAGTTGTGGGGCAACCCTCATCTTGATGAAGATAATTTAGCATATGTCTAATATATGGACTAAACAGTAGAAATATTATATGAGTTGTGGGGCAATCCCTTATTTGAAAAGGAAAAAGAAAAGAAAAGGGAAGAAATATATTGTGGATGGAAAAATGGAGAAAAAACTTTCTAGAATGGGATGGCAAATCGTGCTATAACAAATGCTAGCTATAGGCTTATATGGATTATCTTGTTTAGCTCAAGCATAACAAAATTCTACTTTTTTATTTGAATTTTTCTTTTCTTCATGTGTCTTTTTTTCCATTTTAAATTTTATGTTTGAAGTACTTTGCCCTACTGCTTATTGTTGTTTAAAAAGAAAAACTAATGTTTAGAAAAAAAATTATTACTTTTAAGTTGTTCTGTTACAAACATTAATTAGCATCAGAGATGTTTCATGCTATAGCGATTTCCTCTATATATAATGTCCCCAGCTATTTAACATTTTTCACACCATATTTTGATGAAGATAAGTTTAACTAGATAGTACAAGCATGGTCCAAAAAATGAATTTCGTTATAATTTTACATGTAAAACTATGGCCTTGAAGGGGGTAGCCAATTGAACATTTATATTTGCACAATAATTTGTTGTTCCCACTCTAATTTTAAAAAGAAAATAAAATTTAGAAAACCACCCCATTGTCCTTGGGGGAAAGCCATTAACATACATTTTGCGGAAAAAATTTGGTGACATGATTTCTTATCTGACATTGGTGAAATTAAAATTCCAAACGCATATTTATTGGGGGAAAATGGTGGCCATGGCCAATTTAACATCTGTTTGTCTAGTAAATTTACAAAATACATACTCTATCTTGAATAAAAATAGCCTATTAAACATATATTTGTTAAAAGAATTTGATTCCACCAAGTTCCAAGATATTGACAAAATTAAAACTTGAAAAGGATATTTATTGGTTAAAGCTTTAAAAAAAAAAAAGAAAGAAAGAAAGAAAGAAAAAGAGTTGGAGCGTGTCCGACAACCGAGTGACCATCCCAGCCTCACAAAGGAGGTTGGGAACGACCCTCTACTGCAGGCACTAACTGAGCTATACTAATGGGACCATTAATCACGCTTCTAATCACACGGTCATGATTCGTCCGCCAAGTTTAGTTTCCTATCTTCTTAGAATTCAAGGACACTAAGGTACAAGTGTACATATTAATACAACCGAGCTTACATACATGTTTAAACTCTTTAATTCTATCAATATGGGACAAATTTCACTTTTTATTTTTACTCCAACATGCCCTCTCATGTGTGGGCTATCAACAAGCTCCAACCCATGCACACAATTTTTAATCAAATTGAGATAGTGGCAAGTCAAGATCGTGCAATCCGCTCTGATACTATGTTAAATTTTCTATAAATTGGGCCTTTAACATAACTGAAATATACATACAAGTCGAGTGAGGTTTCAACCCCAAACTAATTACCTACAGATGAACTAATTCACAAACTTATAAGGTTTCAACTCAAAACTAACTGACAACCTATGAACTAACTCACAAGCTTATATCATGTTTAAACCCTTTGATCCTATCAATGTTGAATAAATCCAACTTTCATAGTCCAACAATATAGAATAGATCCTATTCAAGTAGTGGTACATTTCTATCATCTCAACTAGCCTATAAACGCTTCTCTCTTCTCATCAACCAACAATAAGGGCTCTCATTTCCTCTCGGTAGACCTTCCTTGGGATTAAGCAGTTATGCTCAAATCTATAGTGTTCGATTTTTCTGTGTCTCCTCCATTGCTATGCCAAGCAAGACATTTTCAGAATTATCTAGACTGATTTGAAAATTCTCGCAAACATCCCGCGTTCCAAATTGTTGAATGTAAAGCTTTGGATTGGGAAGGATATGTACTGTTTGTCGAAAGGAAAAGAACCAAAAATCGAAGTTAAGACTGAAAATAGAGTGAGACGGAGGCAGGCAATTATGGTGGGAGCTGGAAGTGTGGCTTGGGGATATGAGAAAGTAGGGACGCGACAAACGAAGGAAAAAATGAATGAAAAACAAAAAGGTCCCACCGAGATTTGAACTCGGGCTATTGGATTCAGAGTCCAATGTCCTAACGACTAGACCATGGGACCCATTACTGCTTTGGTTTTTCGGGACATATCTATTATCTTCCAGCTTGGCATTGCACTGACATATCTCCGAAGCCGAAAATAACTTCTATTTGCAGTACTACACGGTGGGTGTAGTAGGCAAAGGAATTAATGAAGGATTAATTTCGAGGTCTACTATCTTGCAAATTATAATATACACTCAGGAGTTTATACTCCTGAGCCATGTCAGCACCATGTGTAACTGTCACATTAGCCTTTTTTTTTCCAAATTTACTTTCATGCGTTCTTTTTTTTTTTTTTTTGGTTACCAACGGTTACTTGGATGCAAAAAGCAAGAGGGGTGTGGCAGTTATGTGATCATGCTGCAGTGTGATCGTGGGGCACATTCTGTTCTTCTATTTCTCTTTGGTGTTGCTGGCTGAAGCTTCTCATACGTTTTGGTGTTGATTTGCTTTGGTGCTTTCATTAAAATATTTGCTATTATCATTTGCTAAAGTTACTACTGCTATATTAGCAAGTTGGAATCTTCTAGTTTTGTGTGGATTCTAATTTTAAATATGAAAATGAGCATTGTGAAAGGTAGAGAAAGCGAAATTGAAGATCGTACAATTGCTAAAAGTTTGATTCGTATGTACATTAATGGTTAATTGTTGTCATATATTTGAATTTGTTGGTAGAAGATTCTAACTTATTTGAATTTAGCTCATTCACTATGTTACTTATGTCTGTCCTGTCAATTTACGACTTTGTTCAAGTTATAATTACCAATAAAACCTGATGAACAATATTCATTTGATGAATGAATAGGTTTCGTAACAATAGTTAGTTATGAACAATATTCATTTGGTAAACGTTTTTTCAGTGAAATGAGTGAAATCCTATCACTATATGGTCCCAATGTGTTGGCACCCCCATCAGAGGTCTTCTCTCTCTCACTGCCATGTTCCTTCACCATCCATATGTTAATGCTGAAAGTGAAGAAATCGTTATCAGATATCAACAATTCTACCAATCTCATTCTATTAAACATTTGAACATATGTGACAGGCATTGAGTTGAGCCTCATTCTGTTGTGATGAACTACCTTCTGTTTGCCTTGTATTTTTCTTTTCGTTGTTTTGCAACTATGGTGTTTTTGAGCAGCATTCAGGTGGTCTTGTTCATTTTTTCTGCTCCCCCTTCAACCATTTGGAATAGATCGAGTTAAGAGTTTTGTTGTTGCTCGGACGGTTTGTGCATAACACTGGTAATATGTTTCTTCCGGCGGTGGGTGCATTGTCTCGAGCACGTCGGGTCGGCGGTGATGAGGAAGAGAGATGGGAGCAAGAAATTGATAGAGGTTGCAGTTATGTAGAGAGAGAAACAATGATGATGGAGAATGATAATTAAATTTAAAGATCGTGTACCACGTTAGTTTCGGAGATTTTTTGTTTTAGTTTTTAGTATTTTTTTCTAAAAATTGGAAATTCTAACGTGTAAAATATTTGCCATATAGATGTGGGAGTTTATGCTCCCAGGTATAAGATATATGTATTGCTACTATCTCCCCCCCCCCCCCCCCACCCCAAATTGGAGGTTATGGAAAATTATCAAATATGGATATTTTTAGATTGACTAGGATTTATATATTTCACCTGTTAAGTTGACCATAAGTGTCATTGTAGAAATGTGGACTTTTAGTGTGAAGGTAGCAAAAGCCTAACAAATAGCTTAGATTTGATTACGTAATTATCATAACTTCTTGTGTTCGATCCGTAAAGATTTACCTCTTTGAGGTAATTCTGTCTTTAAGCGACATTTTCACCGATAATCCTATCATTATAATAAATATTACAAGTAATCTTCTAAAGAAAGTTCTTCCTTTTACAGTAATAGTTTTATATAATGAATCAAAATGACTTTTAAGAAATTAATAAGTAAATTTTGACCTTTAAAACCCAAATAAGGAAAATCTTAATGGGGTTAAGGAGTGTCATTTTCTTTAGCAACTCCCTTACAGTGATTTGTGATTTGTGATTTGTCTTCATGTTTCTTTCCTTCATTTTGTTTGAATAGAAAGCACCAAGGTAATATGAGCATGATTCAAACACAAATGCATTTCTTCTTCACCTTTTTCAAGCCAAGAAAGTACATATTGACATCTTGATGCTTTCTTGCTTAACTAAGTGCCACTATAATTAAAGGCTATGCGCATTTAGGTGGCAAAATAAACTTTTCAAAACCATGAAACGTACACCAAAAAGTACACAAAAATTACCAAAATTTAAAATGGATCACTAAAATCATTCAACTTCAGTTTTGTGTTTAAAAAACCATCAACACGGATTTTGTAATGAGAAACATTTCCACGTCACCTAACCAAACAATTTCCAATTTTTATTTCCACGTCACCTAATAACACAATTTTCAATTTTTTTCTTTATCGTGAAAAATTTATTGATTTATAAGTTAATAGCGGTTATTGCGTTAACTTTCCCGATTTTCAAGTACTTAAAATTGTAAAATTAGATATTTTAGCATTCAAACCACCCCCAAAAAAAAAAAACAAAACCCGAACACACACACACTAGTATAGGTTGGGTAAAAAAATCGACTAATAACTAACCTATGATTTTTTCCTGGTCTAATACTAAAACATTAAATTTTCTTAATGCTTTTTTAGATACCATCAACAATTTTTGCTTTTTGTTCGTTGTTTTACTGTAGTCAAATATTTAAACCCAAAAAAAAAAAAAAAAACCCTTGCTCCATATCCAACTTGGAATCTGAAACTTTTATGACCGAAAAATAAACTGATAAATTAATAAACGATGCAGAGATAACATAGCACAGTAAAAAATATACAGGCAATTTATTAGACTCACAAGGATACAAGATGGATGATTTTTTTGACCCATGTAAAAAGTCAGCAATTTTTGTTTACTGTCGAGTTTAGCTTGGTAACCAATAGTGGTGAGTGGTGACCAATGGATTGGCGTTAAACAATCATCAATGAAGTAAACAGGCCTAATGATTCCTTTGAATCCCTATCCGCAACTATCCAAAAGGAGTTACAACCAGATCATTAGGCGAAATAAGTAACACCAGGTCATTAACCAAATCACCCAATAAGTGGAACTAAATTTCAACAGGGAGAAACTTATACTCCCAAAATCAAATCAGTCAATGCAGGCTATATTCTCTTCGACTTATTTTTAGAAGAATAAGTTTAGATAAATTCAGTTTAGAATCAGTTTTATTAATAAAAGTTCAGAATAAGTTGACAATAAGTTTAACAAATAAGTTCAAAATTCATCAAAAGTTCAGAAAATAATTATTAATTAATTGCATATTATGACAATTGTTAGACTTTTTTTAAAATTTCTACCCACAACTCCTCGACCCCGCCGCTTTCCAACACCAGCGCCGCTGCAGTCTCAACCTCCGACCCCATCTTCGAGAGCTCCACCTACTTCGCCTCCGTCCCTCTCTAGTCTATCCCTCGACACTCCGACCCACTGTCCGGCCCGATCACTGACCGTGCCTTCCTCTCCGGCCCGATAGACTGCGACGGCTTTCCCTCAGGCCCAGTGCTGGACTAGGGTGGTCCGGTCTTCTCCGGCCCACTCGAAGACTTTGGGGCAGAACTCGATGGTGGTGCCAGTGAAGTGGGTTGTTGGGTCGTGATAGTGATGATGATGATGATGATGATATAACCTTCTAAAAAAAAGAACATTCACTAATAATAATAATAAATCACTAATAATAATAATAATAATAATAATAATAATAATACTTAACAACAATAATAATAAAGAAATTATCATTAATTATCCGCCAAATAAGTTCAAAATGAGTTTCAGAATAAGTTCAGATAATTTCTCCAAATAAAGTTCAGAACAAGTTCAGATAAGTTCAGTTCGGAATAAGTCCAGACAAAATAAAACGAAAAGAACAAGACCGCCGCCATCAATTTACCTACTTCCCTTACAGTTGAACAAGCCATCATTAACTAAATTGGCCATAACTCCAGCTCAAGATTTACAAACACAATGGAGGTTGCATTTGGTTAAAAATCTAGAGACCTGCTTTGTATATACATCAGAAAAATATCATAATCCTGAAAATTGAAATCGATCCTCGGCAACCTATTCAATTATGAAATATTTGAAACTATGAGACCGAGCATAAACCTGAGCCTTAATAAAAAGGACCATACTATCATTTACAGATATGCTGGCAAAAAGAATGCTCTTTCCCCAATTGCATTCCCAGAATGCCCTGTGGTCTGAAGCTGAACTATACAACGCATATGGATGAATATTCACCAACAGATGGGAAAAATGAATCATATTCCTCTCTTTCCTGTAAAAGGAAAAGAGACTGTAATATCCTATACTCTATTCAATAAGCCAAGCTCCTACTGTTTCTTCTCTGCTGTCATCTATTTCACTTTCTTCACCTTTGTGCTGTCATATCTATTTGTCAGAAAATCTTCTCAAAAACTAACAATAAACACCAAAGTTAGTCACCCTCTGAAGAGATACTTCAAATCCTCAACTGTAAGGCGAGTTTGCCGGCTGCCTGTTTCATCTTCTCCAAATGCAGAAGCAACCAGCTCTCTCTTCCTTTGCTGCAACGTCCAAGAATTATGAGGCCATTTAGAAAACATAGACTTGGGAAATTAATGTATGATCTATATAAAGACAAACAAAATTCCGCCAAAACATCAAAGGAGAAAAGCAACCCCCATAGCTTGCTTGGCTACATCATGAGATTAATACCTGACGCTTAAGGATTAAATAAAAAACAAATCAGTTTCAGGCCCCTTTTTTCTCGTTAGTACGAGTTATTCTTCAAAGGAAAAGGAGGCACAATTGCACGAAGGCTCATATATATCCTAACCCAGTGAGAGCTGAGACATATTTCATTCAACTAGAAAAGACAGTACCTGCCCCCTCTAGTATGCACTACAAAATCTACGAAGGCAAACAACCCCTTTTGTGAACCGATCCACTGCTCAGGCAAGCTAAGACACTTAAAAGACTAGCTGTAGAGGTGTCTCTGAAGGTTAATGGGAAAGGAATTGACAAGGGTCCACGGAGAACGAGAAGACCAGAAAAAATAGATCGAGCAACATCATGAGTCACAGGCACACACAAATACATGAACCTACTGGACAGCTTGGACAAAGATGGCAGAGAAAGCAGCACAGCTGATGATATACGATTTGGTTAATAAAAAACTAGGTTCATGCATAAAGCCAAGCAACAGAAACCAACAGAACTTTTTTTTTGGTTTTTTTGTTTTTTGGGGGGGGGGGGGCTGTCAGCTGGAGATAAACCAACAGAGCTGTGGCAGTCCTCCACCAAAGTAATCAGAAAGGGTGTTTTTTTTTTGGGTTTTTTTTTGGGGGGGGGGGGGTTGTCAAAGACAAGAAGCCAACAAGAAGAAAAAGAGACCCACAATTTGGGCAGCAAAAAACTCTACTGGTGATTAACAAGGTTACTTCATGATATGTGTTGCCTATTTACAAAATGAATTGAAGATTCAAAATAACAATATCAAAGAGAACATGCAAGCTCAAAATGAAGTACCTGAAGAGCTAAGATTCGGTCTTCAACTGTATCTTTCACTGTCAGCCTCACAACAGTAACAGGTCGAGTCTGCCCAATCCGATGTGCTCTATCAATCGCTTGGTCCTCTGTAGTAGGGTTCCACCAGAGATCCAGAAGAATAACATGACAAGCGGCCACCATATTTAGCCCAAGACTTGCTGCTTTTAAAGACATTATCATAACAGACACCTGCAGAGATGAACTAAGGGAATAAACCAAGGTTTCACCAAGAAATGATCACACATTCACATGTCAAAATCAAACAGAACACGATGTTTTCAAAGGAGAAAGGGTTTTAATATTATCACAGATGATAACACAATCCATTGCATTTCATTGCACAATAGATAAGTAAATGACGCAATTAAATTAAAGGGCTTATTCTCAACCCAAGCAAAAAGCAATCTCTATAATCTATCCAAAATGAGTCCCAAAAGCCCATTTCGCTTCCCAAAGCTTATAGACCGGGAAAATAGAGTAGGCTGGTATTCTGCAGGTACATTAATCTATTGGAGTAAGCAAGAGTGAACAAGTGTCAAGTTCAAGACAACATATGAATTAACACATAATTTAGCCATAGTTGTCAAAAATTACCACCAAGTCATCATTTTTAGTCCACCAATTAACAATATTTCCTCCCCTCATCATCACAATCCCCAAAAGGTCAACCAAAGCAACATTGGTCAGCACAAGCTTAGGTGTTCCTATGACAAATTAGGTCAACAGGGAGCAGTGTACTAATGGACGTACAACTCCACAGGTGCTTTGGCAAGGGTGATCCAGAAAAATGTGGACACAAATCCACAATTATATTTAGGACAAATTTCCGTTTTATAAATTGAAAAATAAGAACACATTCCCATTGCATTAAAGAAAGAAGGCCGGAATGAATAATGGGGCAGAAATTTCGGAGAAAATGATGAAGCAATTTTGAACATTAACACATGACATATAGCATTACTTTCTTTTATTCCTTCCTTTGGGAAACAAAGAAGAAAATGATATGGAGAGAACATGATAGTGGCAAACCTCGGGAAGAGTGTTAAAATCTCTCACGGCTTTATCACGAGCAGCAACGGACATAGTCCCATCTAGCCGCCTATACTCAATAGAAGATTCCTTCAGACAGGTTTCAAGCAGATCCAACATCCTTGTCCACTGAGAAAAAACAATTGCTTTCTCCTTCACAACCGGACAGGCACCAACCAGACCATTCCTTGCCGCAGGACTTGATGTGCTATTGGACTTGTCCAATAGATCAGTATCAGTAACACTGGGCTCCATGAAGACATTATCAGGGCTAGAAACCTGAGGCTTAGCCAGTGACTGAAGAACTTCAAGAGCTGCCTTGATTTTGGATGAATCAAAACGTCCTGTAAGCTGAGGTTCAACTAGCTCGCTTTGGTCAGAGGACTCAGAGGCAGAACACATGTCAGAATAGTTCTGAAAAGACTGATCAAGACAACTCTTCAATGTGGCTTTGGAGAAAATTTTGGAAACGCCAAGCTGAGTTTTGCAACTTTTTGCGGGACATTGATTGTCGT
This sequence comes from Carnegiea gigantea, assembly GCA_029747015.1. Classification (NCBI taxonomy): domain Eukaryota; kingdom Viridiplantae; phylum Streptophyta; class Magnoliopsida; order Caryophyllales; family Cactaceae; genus Carnegiea; species Carnegiea gigantea. The sequence continues at coordinate 455,905 of JAKOGI010000603.1, forward strand.
CGCCTGTGAGATGCTCAGAAATGCACTGATTGCAAAACACATGCCCACATATAGCGACAACGGAATCCTCTGGTGGATCCTGAAAAAATATCAAAAACAGTGACATCGGTAACTTCATACAATTCAATCCATTAACCAAGAAGAAAGATTCATTCTCCATAAAATCAACAGGAAGCACTTGGCGTAAAAGACACTGATACTAGATGTAGTTGGGGGGAATTGCAGTGGATGAAATGAGAATAGGGAATATTTCATCAATCAGAAAAGCCTGACCTATAACTACCACCAAAAAAATAGGGGGGGGGAGGGAACCGATCATATAACAGTACAATACATTGTTCTAGCTAGTTATGCGATATTTCACTTTTCAACCATTCACAGTAAACGATACAGTCAAGTGAGCTGAACAGACAACAGCAACATACAGGGAGTTTCACTTTTCACCCAATAACAGAAGAAAGCTGACGAGAACAAAGGCTCAAGAGATGAAAAATCCACCGAGAGACCAAAAGCAATGAACTCACTAAACCATCCAGAACTCTAAATTGGCATCATTCATTCCACAAGATAAACTATCCTGAGAAAATGAAGACATTACAGCCCATATCAATTACCAAGCGTTGCCAGCATCCTATGTCCTATGAACCAAATTCACCACTAAGTCCAAATAAGGGATATTGTTCGGTGATAGATGAGGTCTGAGCAAGTGCAGATATCTTCTTGCCTTAGAGAATTTCGGAATCAATTATCTCTTCACCAGTAATAACTAAATACCTTCCTTAACCCCCTTTAATGTGAGACCCAATAGAAAACACGAAGTTTTAGTGAACTGTCCAATTTAGCATCCAGGGAATTAAGAAAAGATCTTCAACGAGTATATAGCATACATTGCATAAGCGACAAATCGCCAAGGAAGCTTCCAAGCAATTCAAAAGACAACTCTGTTGCTCCCGAGGAAGCTTCTTTGCCACATGGATTGAAGATTTGAACACCGAATCAGAATCATAACCCTGAACAAGAAGGGGATGATCACATGCTTGTCGAAGCCGCAAGAGCAACAACAATATGTTGACATAATTCTGTTTGACAGTTCCAGAATCTGCATAAGCCTGAAGTCAAAGAAGCAACAAAATTAGAAATATTAGAAATGTCAAACAAAATGATGACACTAGAAAAGATTCAGCCTAAGGCAAGACCTATTTTCACATAAATAATGCCATCCCATACATTTCAATTAGCTAATCAGAGCCTCTGCAGAGAGCAAAAAATTCTCCAAAGGCTTTAATACTTCTTCTTGACTAATTTCATCACAAACTGTAGCACATCAGTAATGATACTTGGTCAAATTTTGGTTAACCTAAGTACAGCATTATCACCAATAAGCATGCCCAACTGGTATAGCAGCTATCAGAGACTGGGGATAATTATTCATGCATGATATGCTATTTATAGTGAAAGATGTATGGGATGTTTGGTAGAGAGCTCATTGGATAGCTTTTTCCTCAATATACATGAGAGAATTTGCTTGTCTTGACATGTTACAGAGCGATAGCTAATGTCTTTTGATAAAGCAGCTATAGAAAGCATTTTTGATTAAGTTCCTTGTACAGGCACCAACTTAAGAACAATCAAAGTAGTACTTTCTTATCAAACTTATTTCCCCTCATTTTTTGGGTGCTCTAGACTATGAATGCAGTAACTGAAATCTCCCCAAAATCATTGAGCAAGAGAGGCCTGTCCAATTGAACACACAACGGATACAAGTCCACACCTTTTGAAAATTTATGTCCTCTGCCTTAATCAGTTGAGTTTAAAATAAGAACCAGGTTTATCACATTGCAATCTTCCCTCTGAAACCAGTGGTCGGGGCCCAACTGGGGGAGACTACACCTCATCCGAAGTTCAGAATTTTCTCCCCCCGGTATTGGATACCTAAGAACGAAGTCTGCAATTCACAAGATAAAGCTGGGAAAAGGCAATCTGAAGAGAAACCAAAGAGGACAGAGTAGCAAATGACGGCAGAAGTGAGGTAAAGTACAGGGGTTGCTGAGCTGTCAGCTGGGACACCCTGATGCAACAAGGCTGAGCTTTACTCGTGACAATACAATAATCGGATAGCGTTTCTTTCAAATTTATTTGCTGTGGTGACAACGGTGATGTGGTGACACTGTCAGCTATCATTACTGAAATGAATAGTGAGCTTTTCCCTTCACCTTGCTCAGAGAGGAGATAATAAAAACACAAGTACAAAAAGGGCATGTCCACAAACCAATATATTTCAAATGAAACAAATACCAAGGAGGAACTCCACAATAGACATACTTGAAATTGAGCGCGAGAATCAGCCTCCAGTCTAGAGTAGAAATATCGTTCCTCCTCTGAGAATTCCACTTTCTTCAGCTTTACATACTTAGGCGGCAACGTGATAATCGGTTGTCCATCAAGATGTGTAGCTAGAGAAATTAAGCACAATCAAAATCCATAAGCAATAAACAAGTCAAGCTCGTAATCAAGGTACAGAAAGGAAAACGAGGGAAGCAATATCAGAATAATATACCAGAATCCATAAAATACACTTCCAATCCCAAAAAAGCCTCAGAATGCTCTAAATAACTGCCAAAATTAATGCTGAGCCATCCTTTTATTTGCATGGACTACAGTTTCCAGAATTTGTACAACAAAAAGTCCCACAGTAGAATCCTTAGATAAAATGCTTCACCATAAAAACAAAAAGCTAGACACATGGCAATAGGATTATATCGACTTTCTGCATATTGCATCACATGGATTAACGCAAAATGCCTCCCTAAACTATTACATGTTCCTCTCTACCAAGTAGCACATAGTCAATGGTTTTTAATACAGTGCCTACGGAACTAGCCTCTCTACAATTTAGTAGGAAGCCCATCCGATTTGATTTGGATTTGGATTTGGATCTAGATGCATGTTAGCAGGCATGGCTTGGACAACATTCCAGTACATACTAACCATAGCATTTTTTTCCAGCATGAAACCTAAACTAATATTAAAATAAATAAATAAATAAATAAAATACACACCCAGTTTTCTCCTTCCCATTTCCATCATGTAGTTGAAATATCTATTACCATATTTCATGCATCATAACTCATGGCTATCTTTAAACTTCGGCATTTTATTCCTCTTTTAACTTCACACCTTAAAGCCTACAATACTTTGTCAAGGACACATCTGAAAAAGAGAAAAAGGCAAACAATTCAGCCAAGTAATCCCATATTTCTATTGGCTAAATTAGTAGAGTAATAATAAACATTTAGGTAGTGTTTGGTTGGAAGGAAAATAGTTTTGCTGGAGAATCACTTTCTATGGAAAATGTTTTTCCAAAGAAAATTGATTTTCATATCACATTTTCCGTTGTTCGGTACAAGATAAATCATTTTTCATGAAAAAGAGAAAAACATCAACTGAATTGTTTAAATGATGAAAATATTGACTGAATGGTTGTGGTAGAAATAAATGTTGACCAAACGAAGGAATTTTGATCATAAAATTCATATTTGAGTTTTTTTTCAATGCTTCCTATCAGATAATCAAGTTTCAATCTAAACCGTTGAAATTGTTTTAAGGACAAAAAAAACAACTGAATTGTTTCAATGGCGAAAAATGTCGATTGAATTTTCGCAGCAAAGAAAAAGGTTGATCAAATAAAGAAATGTCACACTCAAAATCTGGATTTGAGCATATTTTAATCTTTCCTATCCGATGATCAAGTTTCGATCCAAACTATTAAAATTGTTCTAGTGGTGAAAAATATTCATTGCACTGTTTAAAGGGAGAAAAATATCAATTAATTGTCGTTATGGAAAAAAAATGTTCCAAATGAAAGAATATCAAGCTCAAAATCTGAATTTGAGTCTATTTTAATATTTTTATCTAATGATCAAGTTTCGATCCAAACCGTTGAAATTATTTTAGTGGAAAGTCGACTAAATTGTTTTAGTGGCAAAAAATGTCGATTAAATTGTCGTAGTGCAGATAAATGTTGATTAAATGAAAGAAATTTGAGCTGAAAATGTAGACTTGAGTTTATTTTAATCTTTCCTATCGAATGGTCAAGTTTCGATCTAAACTGTTAAATTCGAATTTTGCACCTAAATTTCAGCGAAGCATATCATTAAAGAGTTGAAAGAGGAAAATCAACTTCCCACCTTCTTAAAAAGAAAATCATTTTTCTCTATTGGAGAGAAAATCATTTTTCTCTATTGGGAAAAATCGTTTTTCATCCTTTATTGCGCCAAACAACGGAAAATTGGAAAACTATTTTCCGAGGAAAATAATTTTCCTCCCAACAAAACACTACCTTAGATTCACTTACTTTCTGACAAGGACATTAATCATTGCATAAAAGTGGATTAGCAAAAACGGAAGCACGCTTCAGGGTATTGTGCAATAAGAGGATACATATAGGATTAAAAGGCAAAGTTTATTGTATGGTAGTTAAACCTGCTATGTTGTATGGCTTAAAGTGTTGGCCAATTAAAAAGACACAAGTTCAAAGGTTGGTAGTAGCAGAGACAAGGATGATTGAATGGATGCGTGGTTATACGAGGGTGGATAGAATTAGGAATGAAGTAATTAGAGACATAGCTAAAGTAGATCTCATCGAGGATAAGATGAGAGAGACTGGACTCAGATGATTTGGTCATGTGAAGAGATGGGGTGAGGATGCCCCTATACGGAGATGTGAGAGGATTAACATCCCTGAAGGTGGAACAAGTAAAGAACAACCAAAGAAGAGCTTAAAAGAGGTGATTAGACAGGACTTCAAAATGTAGGGTTGACGGAGAACATGACCCAGGATAGAAAACTACGGCAGGATAAGATTAAGGTCTCGGAGCATAGAGAGATAACTTCGTAGTTGTTATTTGGGGCAGCAGGGTAGGAAATGTCGATGAGTGTTATTAGACATTTTTTCTATTTTTTGTATGTTATGTTTGTATACAAGAAAGGGATAATATTAGTCCACCTCTATTTGTCAAGGTATAGTACTTTCTTACGTATACTTTTCATCATTACTATTACCTGTTTTATTAGTATTTCTTAGTTCATTCCTTGCTACTTATCTTTAGTTTCTTCTTTAAAATGTTTTCACAAAATCTTTTTTGGGTGGGTCTCTTAGAGTCAACTTCTCCACGGACAGAGATATCTATAAAGGTAATGTTGCCTACATCTGGATCTCCCTAAACCTCGCGAAAGCAAGACTCAGACTAGGAGGTGGTGGTGGTGTTGTTACTTTCTGACGAGAATCGACCCCAATTCCACATATAAGATCCAAGGTTATAAGACCAAGCAAACATCAAACCCAAAGCAATTTTTGTGGATTTTAGATTGGTGGAAGCAAAATCACCAAGAAGCAAAGAGAAAGATAAGTCTAAGATAAAGGTCAAGCCATCACTTAGACTAATCAACCCACTTTGAATCCTAACTACCTTCAGAACAAGATGGAACTCTCAAAACCTCCTTCACTTATGCTAATTGACTTGAGAGCCTCCTCACTTAATCCTGAAGATCAAGTATGACTTTTTCTCTTCTCATATAAGGAGTCATATGAAGATCATTTTACTTCGATACCAACTTGATGAGCATGATCAAGACAAGAAGAAAGTGCTAAATTTTGGGTGATGCTAAGGAAGATCAAGATATGAATTTTGGGGTGTGAAAGGAGAAGATTTTCATGGAGAAATCAACTAAAAGTGGGACCTTTCGACTATGATAACAAATGACGCGGATCAAACCCCAACTCCAAAAATAAGATCCAACATTATAAGGCCAAGCAGAGATCAAACGCAAACCAAATAAATTTTTGTAGATTTGTAATTTGTGGAAGCATAATCACCCGCATGTAAAAGAGAAAGGCATGTCTCAGATAAAGGTCAAACAACCACCTAGACTACTCAACCCGCTAAAACAACTCTTTAAAGCCGAAGCACCAAATACTGAAATAAATGGAAGACTCGTATTGACCACTCTCCAAAAGAGAGAGAAAATGAGATTTTTGTAGAGAGAGATAATAAGCAACAAGCTCATTTCATTTAAAATTCAAAATCTACAAATTTTGCAATGGTCCAAGTCAATCTATAGTTGGGGCCCCCCCCCCCCGAAGCTTCGAAACAACCAATAGAATTACAATGGAAAACAACCAATGAAAATCTAACCAGTTGTTCAACCAGAACAAAGAAAAGAGGTGACCATTAGCTAAATTACAAGAGCTGAAATTTTTTGCATATATCCTTACTGAGGGCATCCTCAACCAACCCAAATGGAGGAAACTGGTGATTATTTTCAACGGGGAAACAGCTGGTGATGTCCACAAAATACCTTCAAAAGATTAAGCCCTAGGTCACCGATTTGATTGCCCAAAGAAGTTCATGATCAAAAACGTGCAAAATCAAAGCTATATGGACTCTTACTCGATTTTTGCCTCATAACTCGAGACACATTCAGAATCTGGAGTCGTGCCATAGTTTGTAGGATATCTTGTACTAGAAGCTTTATTTAACATAATTCGCCACTAACAAGTGAACTATGAATCTAAGTAAATTAGAAGGGTGATTTTGGGCGCTTGGTCCGCATCACTTTCTTAAATAGAAACAATAGTAAACATTTAGGTTTTATAATTTTAATTTCACCATTTTAGTTAATCTTCTTCCTTCTGTCTTTGATCAGAGAAGAAAAACGTTATGTGCAAATTTCTTGTGGCCTCACAGGATGAGAACTTGTCTACTAGTAGAGGTAAAATTACCTATATTTAGATCTTCCAAACCCCATAAGGAGGATTTATGCTGATGGTGGTGATGGTGGCGGTTGTAGAAATACATGCCCACACCCAAATCATCAGTTTGCCGTTCCCTCTCTTAGCAGGTTCAAGGTCTTATTAATAGGCCATTTTTCAGCTTCCAATAGCAATGAACTCATCAAATATTCAACAAAAGTCATCCACTTTTTCATATCAAGTAAAGTAACTTGATGCATTTTCAATCTATGATTCTGTGGTCTCACATAATCAGCATGTCTACAAATGGTAATTTGGTATGGTAAAGTTGTGCTGGTCTGAACCCCAAACTATGCCATAGGCACAAGCCTACGGAAGGAACTGTATGGTTAGTGGTTTGATACTGCCATCACTTAACACACGAAAGGTAAAGCAATACAATTCCAATGTGCCAGAAAGGTTGAAGTTATGTGAAAGCAAATAATAGGCTACTTTTCAAGGGAGCATTGATGCCAAATACAAGAAGTACAGACTTAATAGCAAGTGCTAAAGGAAATAAAGCAATCCATATGCTTTAAAGACCAACCTTTTGTGCGACGCAACATTATCGCCTTTAAGACAGCTTGGAGCTTGCGGTACCCATTGGAGGGATTTTTACTGATTGGAAACTTGACCATGGAGCAGAAAGAATTGTACACAGAATATGGATCATATTTGAGAAATCTGAAGTAACTATAGAGATCATCTACCGCATTTTGTATAGGTGTCCCTGACAAGCACCATCGCCGTTTTGCACGAAGGCCCCAGCAGGCCTGGGCCACTCGAGTCCTGTAATTCTTAATACTCTGTGCCTCATCGAGTACCACTCTGAACCAGTTCACCCTCGCCAGAGGGCAAACAGATTCAAGTAATGCATCATCCACTACTCTCTTTGACCGTTTTTTATCAGAAGTTGAAGAATGTTTTCTCTTCTTACTTGAAGGCATAGATACATCATCTGCTTCTGATTTTCGTTTGTCCTTTCCATCTTTAACAACCACTGGCTGCTTTGGGACTTCCATACTTACAATAGAATATGTTGTGAGCACAACATCATATTTGGCCACTTCATATGGATCCTTTATCCGGTTGCTCCCATGGTAAACCAATACAGATAGATTAGCCTCGCTAGTAACCTTAGTATGCAGCTCCTCAGCCCATTGCCTAAGCACACTCGTTGGGCATACAATAAGGGTCCCAGCAGAAGGCCTCCCTCTTGATAAAGATGTACCTAAATTGTTCACTGACTTCCTCTCTCTCACTTGGCAGTCATCATCCTCATCTGAATCTAGTGTCTCCAGCTCAGCTAACTTTGTCACATTTGATCTTCTTGATGATGCAGGCCTTTCAGTAAGGATAAGAGCAATTGTTGAAACCGTTTTCCCCAACCCCTGTGTAAATATAGATGTGCTTTCAACCTAAAGCTTATTTATAAATGATGCAGTATCATGTTAAAGTGTAGTACCTGATCATCAGCCAAAATTCCTCCAGAGCACTGCAAGCTGTTGGTTTCTTTTTGCACCATCCATGACAATGCAATTCGCTGCAGGAGAATACATTCACAAAATAAAAACTGGGAGATCAGCAGATCAACAAAAACTTTTCAACATTCGACAAAATAATCACAATCACTGAACTGCAGCATTGATTTTTTTTTTTTGGGGGGGTAAGTAATCAAAGATGTGTAATAAAAGGACACCAAAGGGATGTCACCCATGTACAAAAGGGGCACTACAAAAACATTATGCCCTTAAGCTCTCATCCATTATGCATGAACTGCAGCATTGATTAAATCTATTTTGAAGACGAAAACCCAAAGTACCAGGCATGCAGATTAGCTTTTCAAGCAAGCATCTTCCCTATTCCATATCAATCCCAAGAAAGACCTACTACATCATCAATTAAACTTCAAAAACATGCCCCCCGCCCTTCCCCGAAAAAAGGGGGGGAACACCCACACACTCTCTCTCTCTTCGTTAGCAAGTAAGAAGAATAATTTTAACCTGATGCCTCAGAAGGGGAACTGCCAAGACGCCATCTGGTGGTGTAGCTTCTGACTTGGGTTGTGAGAGATCCTGTGTGGAAAACAAGAAGAAAACATCTCAGATTGATCTGCAACTTGTGGCAAGCAACTGCCAAAATATTATAGGGAATAGGAGACATTTCATAGAGAACCTTCATGAAAGGGATATCACCAGGTTTGTCAGAGAAATAAATGTTTAATACATAGGACAACTTCTGAATTTCTCACTTATTCAAGCGAAGGTAAATACCCCCTACCACCCATTAAGGCAACATCAAGTCAAAGTCTTTGATAACAATTGTAGATGAGATTGACTAGTCGATGACCAGCCTTATTCATGAATTAACACACGCATATGTACACTATTTCAGACCTCACCAAACACCAATAAGAAACAATAACAAGACCATTCAAAGAATCGACAATGAAAATTAACAATATAAGTTGACCCAAAGCGCAATACATATAGAAATTATCCGTAGGAGCTTCCCGAGACCCCAAAAAAAAAGGAAATCATGCCTAATTCTCTATTAAATTGCATGGATATAAATACGATAATTGAAATACGATAAGCAAAGCATACTTCCATTCCACCTAATAATGAAGTCGAATAAGTCACCTGTACTAATGCTTGGAAAATCAAGCGTTCATCAATTGGCTTCAATCTTGCTGCACTAGCATTTGTGGGGTGGAAAGGCGTGACAACCACTGAACCTTGAGGACCAATAGCTGAGCCCTGCGGGGTAACAGCATATTTGCCAATGCTAGCAGATGGATGAATCCTTCCATGTTGACTCATATTTTCAATTATGCATACGTCGTCATCATCTTCATCACCATTATCTTCATTTCTATGCTCGGGAAAGCTGGCCAGGGTTACCTCCTCAATGCCCCTAAGTGGGTCATCCTTTAGGCTCATCGGTTGAACTATTATATAATCCTCTTCATTTTTGGAATACCAGCCAGAAAATTTAGCAACCGGCTTTGAAAAAGATACTGGCTCTTCCAGCGTCCGAAGATTGGCTGGCTTTGTATCAATAGCAGTGTGGGAATAAAAGGGTCCACCGACTGCACCTATGGAACGCTGGCCTTTTGTCATTGCAAGGGAGCTGCCAACACCGGAACCAAATGAAAATCCTCTAAATGCAGCTTCTTTGCTTCCATCAAATGACTTGCTTTCAAGCCCTTTAAGTAGCTCACAGTTCTTTACATTATTCACTTCAGCTGCTTGTTTTTCAATTGATTTCTCAGTCAGTTTCTTAAAAAATGGCTCTGTTGAAGCTTCATCACTAACTGTACTACCACTACAGCTGTCATAAGCATTTACAGGGTGAACATCTCTAGCATTCAAGAGATCAAATGTTGGAACATCTGAACCAATAACATTTGAATCTACCACTTGACCTTCTGCAGCTATCTTACCATCCAACCATAAATGAGAGGCCCAAGAATCAGCATCATCACCCTTTATATCACGAACTATTGCTCCATTTATCAATGTAAAATCATAGTTTTCAACAAGAGGTAGACTCTGATGAAAACCAGCAGTAACATTGAACTCATTGAACCAATCCTGTTTTGATGGGTAATAGTTCATCTCCATAAAGTTAGGCGAGTGGTAAATACCAGGTTCAAAGATATTTTTGTCAAATGAAGCATGATTATCTTCAGTTAACACTTTCTCTGCTGTTGACGGACATGGATGTTGTTCCGCAGCCTCTGTTGTCTCACCACTATTTTCACTCACAACCCCATAATCTGCAAAATCTACTCTAAATAAGTCAATAAAATTGTGCACTGACACCCCACAATAATCCAAGGCACAAAGGAAACATCTCATTTTAATAACTAAGAAAACCAAAAGTCATATACCATGCAAGAACTCAGTCAAAAGATAAACATTGAAGAGAAAAAAATACAAGAATAACAACCTTTAACATGGATAGCTTCAAATAAATGAGAAAACAACTAATGACTCTTAACTAACAATTTCATGGCAACAGCCCAAGCATTAAAGGAGGATTTTCACATGAATCAAATTATGACTCTACCAGATAGTAAAACAATCTTTAACATTTCCTAACTTATCCTCATTAGACAAGAATCTCATATGAAGATTCATATAACCCATAAGAAGCCCTTGTAGTTGACATTCATGAATACAAAAGATAGCAGGAACATATAATATCAATATTGGAGATTTCTGTGTTAGCCTTGAGTAAATGCTTCAAACTCCAAGCAGGTGCCCAGGTACAGGGGAGCAAATGCGACATAGGCTGGTGAGTTATGGAGGGGCTATGATCCAACAAAATTCGAGCTTGCCATTAAGAGCCATTACATACCAAGAATTGCATGACCAAGATGGGAAAGCCTTTCACATGTCCACACAAATTCAGTTTAGTTAAGCCATAGCACATATGGACATTATTTAAGTAAGCATAATGAAGATCTTGGTAAAGACATTGGCTTCAGAGACTTTAGAACTGCTAAGAAATTAATGCTGGAAGTAAAAGAAGAACATTCTTTACTAGAACTTATGAAAAATAATTAAAATCACAAGAAAGTTCGAAGTTTTTGCCAATAATTAAATAGGTGTATCAACAAAATCACAGCCACAGCGCTTGACATTACATAGAAGAGTCATCATTATAATCCCCATGACAATTACTGCTACTGTGGCCAGAAGCGTTGTTTACAGCAACCATGTAAAGAGATATCCTCAAATGGCAAGCAATGAATAGTCAAAACGTGCTTTGACCATCCAAATCAATCAGTGTGTCCTGTTCCAAATTCTTATGATGCTTAACTTTAACAGCACTGGCATCTGGAAATCAAGCAAAGACCCCGAGACCAACTACGCACTCAAATGAACCATCAACATGCTGTTCAATGAGCATGTTGTTTACTAAGATTTTATCAATCTAGACAGCATCTTTAAGCAATAAACTAATAGGCATGTTCACACAGCACTATTAGCTTACCAGCTTGGACAGGTAATTTCTCCTCACATCCAACACGAAGGGCCGAATCATCTCCCTGGTTGTTCTCATTTGACGGATAAAATGGATCGATCTGCACAAGCACCCAGCATTTAGTTAATAAAGTATCACAAGCTGTTGAATACGCCATATAAGCGAAAACTAGCATGATATTCATGATGATTATCAGTCTAGAATCCGGGGAAAATTTTGTTCAAATTGAAGAAAAATCAGAGGACTTGCCTAGAAACTCATATTACCTATTTGAGTTTTGCAGTTAACCACATTTTAACTGTTCTCTTTTTTTCAGAAACCAAGTTAGTTTTATGGTTTATTCAAAGTTCTTCTCCACTTTGAGAAAGCACATGTATAGGCGACAGATCATAAGAAGGAAGGCTGTAAAGGCATCTATTATTGGATTCCTCCAACCTGATGGTACCCATTTTGAGAATGTACAGTAACAAAGTAGCTGAAAGGTTAAGGTGCAAATTCCTAAAACAGACTATGTAATTTATCCACAGAGTGATGTTTCTTTCCTTTTTTCCCCCCCTTGAGCAATCAAAAGATGCAGTAGATAGACACCAAGGGGATGCCAACCATGTACAAAAGGGACTTATCCACAGAGTTACGTTATGGCAAGATATATCCATCGGAGATCTACGAATTGGAATAAGTACATCACGAAATCTTGGTGATCTTCTCTATCCAGTGAAGGCAGGGTCTAAAATTTTATTAAAGATAAACTCAAAACACCTAAAAAGTATTTCAAACAGGTACCCAAACATAGCCAAAATCAAGTTCCAAAATCTAGGAGTGCAATAGAACCAACCAATTTCTACCCTCTAGACCTAGCAAACGGGTCATTCGGTTCGGTTTCGGTCGGGTTAACTTCAGGTCGGGTCATGGTGGGTCAACCAAATTATGTTTGGTTTTAGTTTCAGGTCGGGTCATTTGCGGCTTGCATTGGCTTTGGGTCATTCGATTTTTGATACAATAGGCTCTTCTTACCAAAAAAAGGTGAGTTTGGGGGAAAAAAGTTCGGGTTGGGTCAGCTCGGGTTAATTTCGGTTTCATGTCCGCTTCGAGTTAGCTATTCCAAGTGTCAGGGCGGATATAGATCCGGGGCATCTGGCTCGGATTTTTTGATTCTGGTCAGTTTTGTCAGGTAAACTAGCTTACAAACAAGAGCGTCTTTGTTATTTCAAAACATTATGCATGCTATACATGAAACAAAAAGTCGAAGCATGATGAATCACTAAATCTAAAATTCCTATAGATTTTAATCCTAAGTGCCCAAAGCATTAGAACTCAAATAAATTTCAAAAAATCAAACTTAAATTTGTCAAACCCTCACCTTCATCTTCTACTCGGTCTACAAGATGAATCAATAGATCATGTCAAAATAGAGACGTGGGAATGCGTATGGGAAAGAGAGAGAGAGGGAATAGTCAGCCGCTCTTCAGAAGGTTGCTAAATCACCAAAATCTTTCTTCAATTCTCAATTCTTTTTACTTCTTGAATGCAAATTTTGAGAAAAATTTGCAGTGCACCCCTTAAATTTCTTTCCCTCTATTAGAATTTGCCTAGTGACTTTGCTCCACTCAAGCCAATATGGTCTGGATGGACCTTTTTAATATAAGTCACTTCATATCAAGAAAGATATTAATCATAGGAAATCGACCCAAATTGAAGGTAGTCATTAAATTCTATACAAATTGCCACATATCAAAAAGGCTCCCATAATAAATGTCCATCAAACCATCAACATGTAACGGAAAGATAATAGAGCAAGTAGTACCCAGAGTCACATTATTTTCATTGATAAATCTACCATTTAGGGATAGAACCATATTTTTGCAAACCGACAACAACGCCCAAGCAACTCTGACCCTGAATTTCAAGACATGCACAACACTGTGCCGTCAATTAAAATACAAAATCCTTAAAACTTTTTGTAGTGGAGAGACATAAAAACTAGATATCATTTATCAAATCTTAAGAAGCTTACTTACACAAAATTTATGTATCCACTACTTCCATGTCTCCATAAAATTGGAAGCTCGCATGCTCTTTAGTATCTGTCAAATATCCACCTAAAAAGGTTCTTTCTTGTTTGCTTGACATTCCAAACAAAAAACATAAGACCAAGTACCAGAGCTAAACCCCAATCATAATGATCTACAATAAACTGAACTTTGTCCGCTAACACATATAGAAAAGAGCAAACATCTCTCAGAGACATCCATCACACCATTTAGGATGCCTAAAGGGACAGAAGGAGCCAACTCTGGCCTATAAGAAATGTAGCAGTAGAGATATTCTCACCCTTTGTCATGCCTCACTAAGCGTCTCTACATCCTGTTCCATGGAGAAGTAAAGAGTCAGTGGGTTTTAGACTAAGGACCAATGGAAATAGTCTCTCACCAGTTCAGAGATAAGGCTCCTGCATCTCCCTCACCCACACATACACACTCACAAGAGATTTGGATTTTGAAACATCACCAACATTGGTTATGCATCTCTAGAAACTTATACTGTGTATACTATTATGTCTAATAGGGATCTAATCAAGGCCATCACCTCAGGTTCAATGGCGATCATTTTCCTACACAGTTTATATTTCTCTAAAACCTCGCTAAGACGAGGTTATCAAAAATTTAAAAAAAGAAAAAAAAATGTAAACCAGTCTGCAACACCTTGAGCAACCCGTATGATGTGTTGCTTGACAATGTCACATTCCATCAGGTTACATTTGAAGGCATGGCTAAAATAACACTTGAGTTATAATGCCAAGAAATAGGAATTAGCCCTAAAGTGTAGATGGGGAGTGGGCAGAACAAGGCAACAAAAACATTTAACTAGTGACTGTAGTGAGAGAGGTCCCTAAGAATTAAAGAGGTCAAAAATCAAAACTATTTTCAATTTGATTCATCAATTTATGGTAAACAAAACAGACAGGCGCTTTATCATCATTATCACCACAAAGGACAAACCCTTTCTCAACTTACGAAGTACAAGGCATGATACTTGGAACATGAATACCCAACCTTGACCTTAATTAGGAGCTAACAATATTTTTAGTCTAATAAAAGTGAATGCTTGGTAATAGTTCCTCTATTTTCTTTGATAGGTAAATCAAACCTTGGTCTCTCTTGTGCAAACCTTAGTTTAAAAAAGCGCGACCAGCAAAGGGTTGGGGAGCCCAAGGCACGGGCCTCGAAGTGAAGGCGCAGGCTTCATGGACACGAGGCACACTTTCATTTAAAAATGCTAAAAATAATTCCCAAACCATATTTTTTTTGGATAAATAGGTTAAATGATGCTATAGAAGGGAGAAAAATATTATAGAAGGGAAGAACAGCATTATATAGCACAAACCTCCCATAACTAAAAAGATTCTAAGCCAAAATCTGCACTACTTTCACTTTTGTACTATCATATTTACGTAAGCTTACTATTGGCTGGTATAACAACCTTCCTTTTGTACTCCTTAGCATGCCCTCCCCTCTGAAAATAAAATTTTAAAAAGAAAGCTAAGCCTAAACCCTAAATCAGTCTTACAAGCACTTTGGGGAAAACAAGTCCTTGAAACCTGGATGAAGAAGAAAGGAGATCAAGGGAGAATGATACAAAATAGAAGAATTGAAGAAAAATAGAACACAAGCAGGAGGGTAGAGAGGGGCTTTAAGGTGATTGGAAAACTCCTCTAAGTCGCCCTCCCCCACCAAGTAAAATCCCTAAAACTTACTCGATCAATCACTCCCATAATTTTAGATCTACGGTTTGCGAATTAGGGTTTGCAAATTAAAGCTTAATTCGACCAATTCACTCCAATCCAATTCACTTCTGCCCAAATTCAGCATTCATTAATTAGGCAAGTTCTAATTTGGGTAGATCTTGACATTTAGATGGGGAATTTGATAGATCTTTCTCCGCTAACCGAAGAGCAAAAAGGGCATGCCTTCACCTCCAGCGAGGAGCATCTGAGGAATCAGCCCGCTTTACGAATTCGCCTTGCCTCACCTTCCCTGAAGCATTTGGGTCCTTGCCTTTCGACTCAGTGAGCCTAGGCGCGCCTTTTAAACTAAGGTGGAAACCAACCACCCTACCACTAAGCTACTCCAAAGGGGTTTGGTAATAGTTTGTTTACTTACAAGGATAAGGACACCTTGCCTCAAACCGACTTCAACAGAATGCACACTAGGTAGTGGAGGGGTGGTTATCGTACCCTACTAAAGACAATCAATCTCATATTAAAATCCTGGTCTAGCGATTAAAAGAAGCACCAAACTCTGAAATAGGGATCCTTGTTGATCCCAAGGTTCTGGGTAGCCAAGACATGCAATCCTCTGAGTTCTAGCAAAATCCAAAAAAACAATTGTCACACCATCAAATGGAGGCCTTTGTTCAGGGAATGGGCATGAATGTTACGGTATTTTCTCTTCAAGAATGGAATTCTCTTTGATAAGGATGTAGCCTAAGTGACTAAGTGGATAACAGGATAAGTGCTTTACAAGCCTGTATCTTTTTTTCTTAGTTCAAATGGGAAAACAATACAAGGGTCAGAGCATTCAAACTCTATCTATTTTTTTATGATAATAATGGGCCTCCTTTTCTACATGGGCAACACAATAAGCTATGCACCCAGTCATCATGACCTCCCTTGTTTGCAATGTGACTTGTATTTTGCCTCACCAATCATCTATACAGTCCTTCAAGCACTCTAGCATAGAATGTACTCAGCATTTATTATCGGTTTTCACTTTTTTCTTAGGAGGGTTATCAAATTGTGCTGCCTAGCAGATGCATCCATGGATTCAAAATGTGGCCGGACCGCGACTAAACGGCCGCATTGGAAAGATTTTGGAGTTGGATGAACCGCGTTTTCATGCCACGACAGCCGCGATATGGAACGCGGTTGCCATATTAGAGCAATTTTACCATACCGCTACCGAAACCGAAATCGCGACCGAAACCGCATTTTGAATCCTTGGATACATCCTCCTCCACTACAAATATTTTAGGCTTCCACTATCGTTTTCTCAAATGCCTCGTCTCCTAATGCAAAGAAATAACCATACCTAATACTTCCATTGGGTCTGGCATCCCAAACCTCATATTAGGTATGGAGCATGACCAACCTAACAAGTAAAACAGAATCAAACAGCTCTAACAAGAAGCCTAAAACCAATTCATCTCCCTAGTTCTCCTCCAGTGTCAGCTCTAACAAGAAGCCTAAAAACAATTCATCTCCCTAGTTCTCCTCCAGTGTCCCCTCTCATCAAACTCGCTTGACCTTTGTCTTATCTAATACAAAACAGCCAGACCAGAGAGGTTCCTCAAACTATCAAGTTGCACTAAATTCCCCTTTGAGAGTAATTACTAGCTACAGCATCAGATTATCTCCACCTATTACTTGGGAAACATCCAAGCTTAGTGCGTTACCTCTGAGGGCAACAGATGCTGCTTCAAGGATGACATTCAGACTTAAAACACCTTGTATAATCCTCCCACAACACATGTGCCACAGCATGGTATCTGGTTTTCGCTATTTTTCAGGGATTATGTGACACTTTTAGTTAAGCAGCCACTAGGGTCAGATAAAAGCTGTTCGGCGTGAAACAAGGACCAATCAACCATGGCAAGACACTAAAAGAAGTAAAGGAAAATAAGCAAGAACAAGAGCAGTAACCCAATTGCCAAATCAGCACACCATCACCTGAATCTCCAATACTGAAGCAAAATTCTCCACATAGTTTAACAAACAGAAACTCACATTGTTCTGTTTTACCATGGATTTTTCTTTCCTAATTAAAGCAAGCTGAGACATTATTTGCCAGTTTCCACCCGTCAAGACAAGGCTGCCTACTTTTGGCCTCCTTCAACCCCTCTAACAATGGAATTCTCACAGGGTATTGTAGTTAACATTCACGATCAAAGAAATCAATCGCCAAAAATCAAAATAATCAGCATAAAACTTTCTCATCTACTACTACTTCCACTAACAGGGAACCAACTAAATTGTTCAAATTTCAGCAAGAAAAAACAAAAAAACCAAGAAAAAACCTACCGGCAAAGGATGGGAGTTATCATTCTCCTCGTTGAGAATGGTGAAGAAAGACTCGGCATCGATGGACACATCAAAGCCCTCATCACTTTCATCGAAGAAGTCATTCATAGAACCCAAACTAAACCCTTCTTCCGCAGCCATCGTCATCTGTAGACAAGTACCTACCGTCTAGTCAAATCAAATCAACAACAAAAGCAGTCCTTTGATCGCAACAAATTGAAATCCTTGTCCATAAAAAAGAAAGACCCAATTGAATATTGACAAAGTCAGTCGGTGCCCAGAAAACAGGGAAGGAGATTGCAATGGAAATTTCGTTTAGGGTTGGCGTTGAATGAATGTGAAGACCCCAGAACAAGAACTTTTCTTTGCTTTCTGCTACCCCTTTGTTGCGGTTAGTGGGAAAACAGCGAAAGGGGAAGCCAGGATCGTTTGTTTATTTAATTTAAACCAGTGAGAGAGAAGGGGGTGTTGTCGTTTGTATGTATTTTGTTGTGGGGTCAATGGAGGGTTTCGCTTTTTTGGCACTTGTTGCTGGCATTGATCACGTTCATGCCGAGGAAAACACGATTTGGGTTTTTCGTTTTGGATTTGGCTTGAATGGAACTGGCTATGGTTATACCAAATTAGGGTTGAAGTCGGATGTGAGGCTGAGGAGGACAAACACCTCACGTAAGCTGGGGAATAATTTGAATTTGGAAGACAAAAAAGGGATAATTTCAACACTATTTTTGATATAATTTTTTTTTTTGGTTCAGATTCTTGATATAATTATTAATTACCATTAAGCCAAACACATTACATATGTGGACACAAGTACTTTGGCCATACCAAAGTTTTTTTTATTTTAAAAAAAAACTCATTGGAGTTATTATCTTTTACTCACAATTTAAAAACTATTTTCCTATTAACAAAATGAATTTTGGAAACTCTTCTAATACGCCTAACAACTTGATCAACTGCGGAAGATTGTTGCTCGAAGATTGTGGCATTTCTTTTCTTCCAAATATGGTGTGTTAGAGCCGCCACCATAGAATGATAAAACGAGAATTTATTTTTCTCTTATTACTTTTCTACCCATCAGTCATTCATTTCATGGCAATCTCTAATTAATGTCTAAATGCACAACTACTAGTTGATTTAATGCGTTATGTGAGAGTTCATATCTGAAAGTATAAGTGACTTATATTCCCTATTATTCATCAACACGCACACACACACACACTTAGTCTCCACCTTAGGGAACCATCGGTTCGATTTGCCCATTGACTAAAAGTCTTCCGTTCATCCCAAACCACAAGCAAAAAGCTTACTTAGGTATTGCAATCAATGTCAGACCGTTCTTCGCTAAGTAACCTCAGGTAAATGAGGTGCAAATAGATTATAAGCTATTGTAAGATAGTATTTCTCATGCTTTAAAGCCCTCCATTGACTATTCTTTGGATCAACCTGCAAGGAAGATATTCTCCTTAGTGCATGATTTACTTCATCTACCAGGTAGCATCTGCATGAACTTTATTGCTTTAAATGCCTTCATTCTTTTAGGTAAACCAGTTGATCACAGGATGCATGCAATAAATTTATTAAGTAAATTCAATTTTTGTAGTTAGAATTTAGCAACACATATGCTGATTTCATGAACAATGAAGTGGATGAAGAGAGAGAAAGATTAGTAGAGTCAGATATAATGCAGCTAAGAAAGTAGCCAAGAAAACTGTTGCGGTAGCTAAGAGCATGACTTATGATAGGTTATAATATAGACTGGAGACCAAGAAAGGGGAGAAGGAAGTCTTTAAACTGGCAAGGGCTAGGGATAGAAGAACAAGGAATTTAGATGTTGTGAGATGCATCAAGGATGAAACTGGTAAGGCGTTATCTGAGAGTGCGGAAATCAAGGAGAGATGGCAAAGATACATTTTCAAACTCCTCAATGGTGAAGGGATGGAAGACTCCCGTAGTAGGGTAAGAGAGTATAGTGGGAGGCAACTAGATCCGCGAGTATGTGGTCATATCAGCAAGGACGAGATTAAAGAGGCCTTAAAGAAGATGACCAATGGGAAGGCAGAGGGTCTATATCAGATACCGGTGGAAGTGGGAAAGTGTTTGGGTGAAGAAAAATTAGAGTGGTTGACCGAGCTTTTTAATGTCATTTTTAGGACCGGTAAGATGCCCAAAGAATGGAGAGCTAGTACAGTCATCCCTCTGTACAAGAACAAAGGGAATATTCAAGATTGTAATAATTTTAGGGGGTATAAAGTTGCTCAGTCACTCTATGAAGTTATGAAAGAGGGTGATTGAGAGAAGGTTGCGGAAGGATGTTTTGATTTCAGAGAACTAATTTGGTTTTATGCCAGGTAGGTTGACTACAGAGGCGATTTACCTCCTTAAAAGGCTCATGGGTCTGTACAGAGATAGAAAGGTGAATCTCCATATGGTATTCATTGACTTGAAAAAAGCATATGATAGAGTTTCGCGTGAAGTGGGTTGGAGATGCTTGGAAAAGAAAGGAGTGTCACCCTTGTATATTCGAGTTATTAAGGATATGTACGAGTGAGGTAGGACGAGTGTTAGGACGCCAGGAGAGGTCACCAATGACTTCTTTGTTGGTACGGGCCTGCATCAGAGTTCCGCCTTAAACTCTTTTCTTTTCACTCTTGTTATGGATGTGCTGACAAGAGGGATTCAAGATGAATTACCATGGTGTATGCTATTTGCAGATGATATTATTCTTATTGACGAGACCAGGTAGGGAGTTAATGACAAGTTGGAGCGTTGGAAGTATACACTGGAATCTAAAGGTTTTAGAGTAAGCAGATCGAAAATGGAATACCTTCATTGCGGTTTCAGTGGAAGGGTAAATGCGGGGGGAGAAGTCACCCTGGATGGGAGGTCAATAACTAAGGTCAATAAGTTTAAGTATCTAGGCTCGATCATTCAGCAGAATGGGGATATTGATGAAGACATTAACCAGCGAATAAAAGTGGGTTGGCAAAAATAGAAGTATACCACAGGTGTGCTGTGTGATAAGAAGGTGCCCTTAGGATTGAAAGACAAAGTCTATCGTGTGGTAGTTAGACCGGCTGTCCTTTATGGATCGGAATGCTGGCCTCTAAAGAAAACGCAGGTTCAAAGATTGTTGGTAGCAGAGATGAGGATGATTAGGTGGATGTGTGGGTATTTGAGGATAGGCAGAATTAGGAATGGAGTTATCCGGGACTTAGTTAGAGTAGCTCCCATAGAAGATAAAATAAGAGATACAAGACTCCGATGGTTTAGCCATGTAAAAAGAAGGAGTGTGGACGCTTCAATGAGGAGATGTGAGATGATCAACATCCCTGAAGGCAAAAGAGGGAGGGGACGACCAAAGAAAAGTTTAGACGAGGTGATTAGAGATGACTTGAAAGTTGTCGGTTTGACGGAGGACCTGGCTCAGGATAGGAAGCTGTGGCGGGATAGGATTAGGATCTTAGATCCCAGAGAGTTTGCCCCATAGTTGTCTTTTGGTGCAGTGGCATAGTGCTGGTAGTGGTTTTTTTTTCGTATGTCGTGTTTGTATGCAGGTAGTACTTTCTTTTAGGAGGAGTCATCGCTTGCCTACCCCGGGCTGTTAAGGTATATCATCTTCCTCTGATAGTTTGTTCTTATGCTACATAGCTCCAGCAACTAGTCCTTTTATATATCTTGGTCATTCCTTGATATGTGTCCTTAATTTTCCCATTAAATGTTTTCACAAAATCTTTTCTCTTTAAAATATTTTCACAAAATCCTTTTTTTATGGGTCTCTTGGACTTAACCTCTCTATGGGTAGGAATGCCGGTAGAGGTAAGATTGCCTATAGTTGGATCTTTCCAGACCCTGCAAAAGCGAGACTCACACTGGGAGGAGGTGGTGGTGGTGGTGTTGTTGTGTTAGAATTTAGCAACAATAAAAAGGTTTGTCAAAATGCCTTTTGGCATTTGTTTAATATACTACTTAATCTATCATGTTGAGTTAGTAAAGTTTGTAAATTGGACATCGACATTTTTACAGTATCCTAATGATTGTTTTCCACTAACAGATGCTTTTTATTCTATTTTTATATAACTTAAAATATTTGTCATGTGCAAGGTAAATATGGTCGGTTTAACATTGTAAAAATTAAAAAAAAACAAAACAAGTAATTTTATTTTTTGGCATTTAAATATAACGAGGGAATATAACATAGTAAGAAATAAAAATGACAATAACAAAATGCCAAGTAACATTATTTTTTGACAATTGACTACTAATTAATACCTTATATGCCATGGGCCGGAGTAATCGGGTGAAAACTACCATAGCAAAATGCAAAGGCAAAGTACCATTGGCATGTCACTCCTTTATCTATCTATCTATTTATATAACCTAATATTAAAATTAAGTCATCTCCCCATGTTGACAGTTGGAGATTATTCATTGGGTAATAATTTATATTTATTTTTGTTTTTTCTCTCATATTGTTAATTGATATGTATGAATAAAACAACATAACTAATATTATTTAAGTTATAATCGATGATTTTACAATTATAATGTATGTGATTAAAGTTGCTTAAAAAAAACTACAAAGCAAAGGATTCTACTCATTAAGAAATTAGCACTAATTAATTAGGTATTCAAGAAATTAACAATCATTAAATAAAAACATATGAGTACACTATCATATCATCATATCATCATATATATATATATTATATATATATATATATATATATATATATATATATATATATATATATATATATATATATATATATATATATATATATATATATATACATATATATATATATATATATATATATATATATATTTATATATATATACTTATTTTTAGGTTTTAGAGTTGGGATTCTTAAAGTACCATTAAAACATTAATTATCCTGGAAAATCATAATAGGAGTTAATCCAATATATTAACCTATAAATTGTACAAATAATGCCTTAAAAAAATATTGTACAAATAAAATGTAAAGCAAATCAAAAGTCATTAACTAAAGTTAGAATATAGGAAAATTTACTATAAAAAGGAATTACACGGTTGAGTGGATTGATGTCTAAATTCCTTTGTTTTCTTTTTCTTTCATTTACCTTCCTTCCTTCTAGATAGTAGTAGAATTATTTATTTATTTTTTTAGTATTACCTTTGTCTTTTTTTGTATCTACTCTTCACTATCTTTATTTTCTGAAATATTATATAGTTAACCATAAGTTTTGTAATTTCAATTTACATATATTTGGATTTACTAGCAATTAATGTTTGGTTCTTATTATAGATGTCCATCCAAACTTTCGCATTTTATATTTTTTTCAATTGTTTCTTTCTACTTATGAATAATTTAGTTAAATCAAGATGGTATCGAATTATATTTTCTCAATACAAAATCATGAACTAAGCATATCATAAATATTAAACCCACGGGTGTAAAGATATAAGATTTTAAACTAGCTCATTCAAAGCATGGGTTCAATACTAATTCATTTATATTTGTGATAGATTTTTTCATAGATAGAAAATTTCTACATGACGTAAATTTTATAGTATACTATATACTATTATTAAAAACATTACAGCATTCGTGCTACACATGAAGCCTAACTCTAGCATACGCATTTTTTTTTTTGGTAGGGTAAGTACGAGATCAATGGGCAACCCTTGTTTCAAGGGTTCTACTTACATTATCATCAACTAAAATAAAAAAGAAAACCCTTATAAAAAGGAAAAGTAGAAAAAGTAGATGCATGAGAACTGCATGCATATTTTGCCATCCAGCCAATAGCCATGTTGCCCTTCGGAAGTATATGCTGACATGCTGCTTAGTAAATATTCTTATGTCATAGATAATTGTTTGAATGTGCCACTGTATGTTGACTTCTCCTCGAACCAATTGAATGACTAGTTTGATGTCCTCTTCAACTACAGTATGCTTAAATCCTAAGTCAATGACTGTCTTGATTCCATCCCTAATTGTCATGGCTTCGACAACTAGTATTGACGCATCTTCTATGAATCTACATCTTGTTAAAGTGAAGTTCCCTTCCATCCCCTAAAATATACAAATTTGTGAGTTGAATTGAATATAAGAAAATAACAAAAGATTATTGACATTTGGAAGCCTACATGGAAAACTAAATACATATTGCGCAAAACAATTTGGTGTGGGTGGGGTGTAAAAGCTGATGTAGGTGGTATTCGAACCCCATCCCCTAATAACAACTCTCACATACTTTAGTAGTTGAACTAATTGACACCCATTCATGCCCACAAACTTTGAAGAAAGTATTTTGAAATTTACAATGCACATATAACTTAGTCCTATGCTGCTGACACTAATAGCTTACAGAAGTATGAAAATCAAGTTACTACTCAAGAAAAAATCAGAATTTTGAGACAATTTAGTTTCATTACCCCGTATACATTGTAAAGATACAACATCAATTAACATTACATGCTAAACTAAAAGAGGTAACTTGACAATTCTATCAAAGATGCCGGGATACCATAAGAAGATAATAAGAAAATTTGAAAACAGAGGGAGGATCCCTTTAGAAATCGCACCATTATACTTTGTATTAAAAACATTATAAGATATGCATGCTAAGAACTTCTCAATTATAGATCATAAACTGCGCGGTAACCAGAGCAATGACAAAGAGGGCCTTATAAAGCAGATTCCACGTTATAGGTTTAGCCAATCCATTATTCATGGTGGTCAATGTGAGCAGCCGCATATTATATCTTACTGATGAGTTAAAAAATACTGCAAAAGCATGACGTAGCTATAGCTAACAACCAGCGAGTATGGGTCGTATCCATAAGGATCTCGCTTTCAATTACCAGAACTAATTTGAACACTCAATCTAAGCAAATCGATTTTTAGAGATTCAAGTAACAACTAAGGGAACGATAATAATTAAGAATGTAATTGAGAAATCAGAATATTAAAACATCGTAATTCGAATTAATAGTACAATTACACCAGTGAATCAATCATTAACCCCATCAAGCTTGTCCCCAAACATTGTAATATGAATGGATATATTGATAATTAAACCCGTCCCCCCCTCTCTCAAGGGTCGAAGACTAATCCTTATAGCCACCTATTTTCATGGGACTGTAGTTGAAGATTGCAAGATCTACAATCTTGAATCCCAATTAGAATTTCAATTATTTTCATACCAAAATTCTAATTGTCTACTAAGTCACGCTAAGTAAAGGTTTCGTCTTTCAATGTTCCATTAAACCCTAATAGAAATAGATGAATTCTCTTTTAAGAAATTCATCAAACACATGGTGGGCAAAGTAGAATTCAATAACACAAACATGGGGAAAACAAGAATTGGCCTAAATCATTATTCAACTATATATAATTGACATTAATCCCAACCCAAGTTGGGATATTAGCCATTAATCATGATCAAATTCTCAACACAATAATCAACAAACATCATCCTAACAATTATCAGAAACTAAAACAATCAATAAAAAGGGAAGGGAGAGAGATTCGATAAAATGAACATAGGAACCACCAAATTGAATAAAACATAAATCTTGAATCGAACACTAATAATCTTTAAATCACAAAAGGATTGTTATGCTAAAGCCTCAAACCTAACTTTTAGAAAACGCAGAGGAAAAGAGTCCCAAATGATGCTCTAAAAAATATTTCCTTTTTTAATAGTTAAAAATACAACTATTAAATAGAAGTACAATCAGCTGAATTGCAGGGAAGCACGGCCGTGCTTTGACGCACGACTAGCCATGTAGAACCTGCGAGCTCAAACACGGTCGTGCAAAAGACACGACTGGCTGTGCAAAACTGTAGGAAGTTTTCGCCTTGCCTGCACGGTCGTGTTGGTTTCGCATAGGCAGCCGTGTGTTTCTTTAACTTTTAAATGATCATGCACAACTAGCACACATGCACGGTTGGCCGTATAGATTCTTTCAGCTCCACTTCTTGATCCCTTGCCTTTTTGCCGACTCCTCAAACCTCTCCTCCTAAGCATCACCCCTTGCTCATCTATGGGCCAATGAATGCTTATTCCTTCTAATTAAGACAAAAATACCTAACTTGGTACTCCGACGGAGTGCTCGTGTGTGTTCATTCGTAGTTCAGCTCATTGATTAACAAATCACTGTCATTCACTGATGAATTTTTCCTAAACTAATGAATCTTCATAAAAGGGAATGAACCTTTTCAAGCTGACGATTGTATGTAATAAGTTGATGAATTTTGTGTTATTGATGATTGTTACAATGATATTGATGAATTTATGTGCTTATATATGATGTAGATTTATGTGCAATTTTAAAAAGCCTTTTTACCTGCAAGTGCACAGGGCCAATTGTAAACTAGCGAGAACAGGGTGTTGATCCCACTAGGAATAATAGCAATTTTAAATTTACTTTTTACAATTTATTAGAAGAATGATCAAGTGAATAGTTCAATAGTCACATTAAAAATATTGGAATTAAAAAATATCGAGTCATGAGAGCAAGAGAAAGGATGATCTAGGAAATCGACATCACCAATGACCTCAATTTCAAATTACAAACTCTAATGCAGGTTCAAGTAGTCTCTTAAAAAACCTAAGCTACAAGCATTAGCTGAAAAATTAAAAATAAATTATAATAATCACTTTGACATAAACTATCTAGTTACTAGCATGAATTATTCAATTTTGACATAACTCATCTAGTTTTGGAAAAAATTATTCAATTAACAACTATAATTGTTAAGCACAATTTCATAATGATATATTAGACCTTGTAGACAAAAACTTGATGTGGATTTATTTTCAGTTTTAAAAATTCATTTTACTTATAAGTGCACAATGTCAGTTGTAAGCTAGCAAGCATAAGATATCGATCCCATAAAGAACAATAACAATTTCAAATTTACTTTTTTTAATTGATAAGAAGGTTGATCAAGTGAATAGTTCAATAGTCACATTGAAAATACTAAAATTAAAAAAAAAAATTATCAAGTCATGAGAGCAAGAGAGAGATACCAAATTAAAGGTGATCTAGATATCGACTTCACCAATGACCTTAATTTTGAATTATTAAATCTAATGGGGGTTCAATTAGTCTCTCAAACAATCTAGCTACAAGCAGTAGGTCAAGACTTAAAAATGAATTATAATTATCATTGTGACATAAACTATCTAGTGACTAGCATGAATTATTCAATTTGGACATAACTCATCTAGGTTTTAGCATAACAACAACAACGACAACAATTTCCAATGTGAATCTTACTTTCATGGGGTCTAGGAAGATCTAGATGTAAGCAACATTACCCCTATGTATATGACTGCACATGGAGAGACCGTTTCCAATATACCCTATAAAAAATTTTTTAAAAAGATATTTAGATGTTGAAAAATGGTTGGTAAAATAATTTAGCAAACACGAGACTTAATTACTTAAAATAACATAGTTAACATGGGCAATAGATGAGGGGTAAGAGTATTGCATACCTTGAGCAGCGAGCAGTGACATACTACTAATTTGGTCAAATAGCTATCTATGTTCAAACAATCGAAGGTGGAAGGGGGAACTATAATTGTGACGAGGCTATGACTCAAGCAATTAGAGGTGCGATAATACAACCCTTGCTAAGATCAATCTGCTAGCCTACAGAATTGCATCACGTGCAAGAAAAAATAATTACCAATACAACATAACAACAATCACTACTCAAACAAAAACTAAAGAAAATATTAGAAGCACGCGACCTATTATCTGCAACCTTAATTCTAGATCTTCACAGATTTCTATCCTGAATCATGTCCTCTATTGAACCTATAAACTTCAAATCATTTTTAATCACCTTGTTCCAACTTTTCTTTGATCGTCCTCTACCTCTTCTACACTTTGAAATGCTAATTGTCTCGCACCTCCTCCCTAGTGCATTCTTACTCCTCCTCTTACATGACCAAGCCATCTTAGTCCAGACTCTCACATTGTATCTTCTATGGGTGCAACTCCTATTTTCTCTCTAATCACTTCATTCCTAATTGTATTTATTCTCGTACATCCACACATCCACCAAATCATTCTTGTCTCTGCTACCATGAACATCTGGACTTGAGATTTCTTGATTGACCAATACTCTGAATGATATAACAAAGCTTGCCTGACTGCCATACGATGGACCATCCCCTTCAATCCCACAGAAATTTTTATCGCACAATACTACAGAAGCACTTCTTCATTTTTTACATCTTACTCTAATAGGTTGGTTAGTATCTTCATCAATATCTCCTTTCTGCTTAATGATTAAGATTAAATATCTAAACTTCTTGGCCCTTGATATTGCCACACCACCTTTGGCAACTTCTTCCCCACACACTTCCTCACTACTAAACCCGCATTTTAAGTATTCAGTCTTTGATCTGCTCAATCTAAATTTATTACATTCTAAGGTGTGTCTATATTGCTCTAACTTGCCATTAAGATCATCCTAGGTTTTAGCATAATTTATTCAATTAACAACTATAATTGTTAAGTACAATTGCTTAATTTTATATTAGCCTACAAGATCTAATATATAATTGAGATAGCAAATTAAACTATTGAAGTCAACATGAGTAAATAATAGTAATAATATGCATAAATAAATTGGAATCAAAATAAAACTCAAATAATGCAATAAGAGATAGAAATGACCCAAGAGAAATTAGTAAAGCAATATTATTAGTCAAGGTCACAAATGAGATGAGAGGAGATGAGGAAAAAATAGCTAGACAAACTTATTTCCTCTTTTCCCCTAAACCCAATTGGTATCATCTTATAATAGCTCTCTACTTTATTACATAGGAGAAGAATGAAAGGGCTAGAAGAATGGATGAATGGATGGAAGAGAGGATGAGCGGATGGCGCTATTGCACTATGTTTTGGTCCCATTTATAATGCTCTCCATACCCCCATTTGCTGTCATTTTAATTGCCCATTTTTATGCCCAATTTACTTGGAATTTAAGCTGCCAATGTTACTTTTGAGCATTGAGTCGTTACTGGAGCTAAACATTTAGGTCATGTGGGAGTTAGAAACTAGAGAATAACTAAGTCAGTCAATACACAAGAGCAACAGTCAAAGCAAGCATTTCATGTGAAGGGATGATGGGCATTGAAATAACTGGAAAGGTTGTTAGCCCAAGACGCTGGACTAGAAGTAAGGAAACACAAAAGAACAAGCCCATGCACAAGAAGTGAAGAGAGTGAGATAATGAGGAAGATGGACCTGGGACGACATGGGAAAAGAAGAGGCCCGAATGAGAGAGGAGTGTAGCAGTAGTTTTGGTCTTCTACATTAGCGTGAGTTTGATGAATTGGACTGAAGATCCGATCCCAAGGTTATGGCTCACTTCATCTCCATTTGATGAATTTCATGCTTGAATTCGTAT
The DNA here is from genome assembly GCA_029747015.1 of Carnegiea gigantea. NCBI lineage: Eukaryota > Viridiplantae > Streptophyta > Magnoliopsida > Caryophyllales > Cactaceae > Carnegiea > Carnegiea gigantea. The sequence goes on from JAKOGI010000603.1 coordinate 485,192, forward strand.
CTTGCTCTTTACCTACAAAAACATAAAATATGCGTCATTTTTACGTCACTATGCATCTCAAAGACTTTCACTATTGAAAATTTTGTTTTTTCCGACGGAAAATGTCGACCGAAAAAGAGACCGTCGGAAAGACCGGCAGACAGGGCGATAGGAAAAGTAAACCGAGGCGGCGGATGTTCGGACGGACATCTATTCCGTCAGAATCTCCGACGGAATCCGACCGGTCCGTCGGAAAACCGACGGAATGTCCGTCGGAACTCTGGTCAGTATTGACTAGATCTCAGCAAAAATCGATAAATTTTTTTAAAAAATATTCTTTGTCCGACGGAATACTCCGTCGGACATTCCGTCGGACGTCGCTATCCAACGGAATATCCGACGGAATATTCCGTCGGACAAATTTTTAAACCCCCAGCCCGAGTTCGTCTTCATCCCGGATGGTGAAATAGAAAGAGAAGTAGCGCACGACTTAGAGAGAGAGAGAGAGACGGAGCACCATGGGTCGCCGCTGTGAGCTTGCCGTTGGTTTCGCCGCCGCCGTCCACTTTGTCGCCGGCAACCCAATTCCACCACCAAATTCCTCTTATAATTTCAAGTAAGTGGTTTGTTTAGTTTGTAGTAAATTTTTTTATGAATTTGACAAATTTGAGTTAGAATTTAACAATTATGTGATAATTTGTTGGGTTGTTAAAATTTTATTGAGTTATTTGTAGATTTTGGATTTTGAATTTGGTTGTGCTGATGTGAATATGAAAGTTTACTATGTAAATGTTGTTTGTTTAGTTTCTAGTAGATATTTTGATGAAATTGAGAAATTGGAGTCACAATTTAACAATTATATGGTAATTTGTGTTGGTTGTGGAAATTTTATTGAGTAATTGGTAGATTTTGGATTTTAAATGTGGTTTTGGGCTAGCTCAGGGTGCCCTTTTTTTAAAAAAAATTTCTAAAAATTCCAACAGATTTCAGACGGAACTTTCAATTTTTCTTTTTTTTTTTTAAAAATTGAGGCAGATGGAGCCGACGGACCTTTTGGCCATCGGATGCAAGCTTTTCCGTCAAAACCCCATTATGTCGACCTCCGTTTTCCGTCGAAACAGTGCCGACGGAATCTTATATTCCGTCCGGACATGTTCTCGACCCGCTTTATTCCGATCGCCGCTTTCAGTCCACTATTCCGTCGGAAAATCATTTTTCCGACAGAAAAAGTTACTTTTTCGGTCGGAAATTCCGTCGAAAAATAATTTGGTAAAATGGAAGTACAATATGGATATAAAATATAAGTTAACAATGTATACTCTCATGATAGATCACTTTTCACTTCACTCAAATTATCAAAGTATGTCGATGAATTCAATACAAGTGTGATGAATATTTTAACTTAGAAAAGATACTTTTTCATTTTTCTTATAAAAATTAATGAATATGCTCATTCATGTAAAAAGTATATGGATAAAAAATCGAGTACATCAAATATTTTATGAAGGAATTTTTATACTAAACTAAAAAATTTTACAAAATATTGATGAATTTTACAATAACAATGAATAATTTTCAAAAATTTGTGTACAATTGTCAATTATTCAACATCTTTCTTGCTATACTCATCGTTCTTCTTTGTATGTGCATCAGTCAATTTGCTAGGGACTAGCACCAACCTTTGTTGCTTAGTTCTCTATATAATTTCCTCAAAGAAAAGTAAATATTCAACAAGGCTAATTAGCATACTCATTACTAAATGAACAAATTAAAAAAAAATGTGTATTCAATATGAAATATTGCAAATACATCAAAATAAAAGAAATATTCATCACTAAAATTTAACACTTCATCCAAACAAAACATACGAATCACTAAAATTTGAAAATTCAACAAAGAAATTATAGTATAATTGCTAGTTCAGTCAATCATTCGAGATTCAGTTGATCTTTCTTTGACAAAGAACAATAAGCATAGTCAATGAAATCTACAGTCATAAGTGCTAAAATAACAAACTTGAAAAAGAGGAAATATTAGAAATGGATAGGAAATCCTAGATACTCAAGAAATTCAAAAAAAGACTAACAAAACCTTGTAAACTACAAGAACTCATTACAATCATGACCATATCATTACATCTGTATGCAACACTCATCACGAAAGGCTATGCAATTACAACGAGGTGCTCATCTGCTCACTAAATATGTTACCTTGAGGATCTCATTGTGAAGATTCTAAAGCCCTCATAAAATAGAAGTATTTTGGTGAGAAGAAAGGTCGAACATTCCCCCCTATTTTCCGGGAGTACAAAGAATAAAGGACACATTTCAAAAAGAACAAGGTCCATCTATACCTTTCAATGGCCAGAACGCAATTGCCTAACCTCATCCTAAATCCTTTTGCTCTCACCTTAATGACCTAATCGTTTCCCCTCTCATGGCTATACCTATGTGGACTACCATTGAAGTCATTTGTTGCTCATTGCTTTATGTACGTTGCTTCTTATTTTGTTTCTTTTATTTTGGGTCACTCATGGAAATTAATTATTTGATTCATTAACTACAAATGTTAGGGTTTCATTGGTGGATATTCTTAGGTTTCTGTAGAAATCGTTGCTTAAATGCTTGTCGATTTTGATTAAAATATTGCCTAACAATCGCAGTTTTGCATGATTTAGCTAACTTATTTCAATTTCTAACATATTTGTTACAATTTCAACATATCTTCTCCCCTTTTTCAGCACCATAATACCAAATTTCTTCTATCTCTTTTTACATCACTAGTTCTTGAAGAAAATCAGGTAAGCTCTTTACTTCCATTATTGATTTCTGGCTTACTATTTGCATTTATAATCATTGCTTCCCCCTACCAAATATTAATCAATTTTGTTTTTACTTGGTGTTGCCAATTGCCAATATTCATCAATTTCTAGTTCATTTTCCCTTACTAAAAGTTGTTCTTATGTTAGCTTGCAATGAGTTCCTAAATCACTCTGATTTTAATTGAGATTTTTATGAGAGGTGGGTATTAAGACTCAAGAAGTTCTTGCTTATCCCTTACTGAAGCATAGCTTTTTACCATAGTTAGTTCATCTCTTGAATAATCAACTGTGGGTAGAACAAACAAAACAAACAAACTGAGTTTTGCAAATTAACTAGTATCGGAACCATTTTTCTTCCCATTTCAACTATTGTCTTGTATTTTGATGTGTTACTAACACTTGTAAGTTTATCGAACAAATGGTGGGCTATATGGATTTTTCTTGATTCATGTAAATTTGCTTAATCTTTGACATACTTGCCAGGCACAAATTAATCTAACATTAACCTCATTAATTGAATTATTCAGTTCTGATTGTGATTTTGCTATCTTTGGTGAAAGTGTATGTTGTGATGATTTAGTTATTAGTGAGGCCCATCAAATTCAGTTAGTTTAGGTATTTGGCTCAGCTTGGATTAAGTTCATGCTTGCTATTGTTTGCCAAAATATGTGTAATTTTGAGACTGTGATATGACCTGAAGGCCTATTGGTAGACCTAGTATTTATCTTCTTCAAACAAAGGGAAAAACTAAAGAAGTTTTTTTAGGAACTGTGCAAAGCATGGCATTAGTATTTTGAAAGTACCAACTTGTATGGAGATTGATTTTACTTGGTGGAAGAGTAACTGGGTTATCAATTTTTAGACTTCGATATTCACAAACTTATTTACTGAAAATAATTACATGAGAAACACAAATGGCACTTGCAATGTGACTTTGGTTTCTTATCGGTATAACTAATTTAGCTAACTATTCCTCCCTATCTCTAGTATTTTGTATTTAGTTCTTGCATGAAAAATTGTACTACGGTTGGCACTTGCTATTAAGATGAACTCTTTGTTCTTTTAAAGTAGCTAGATAAGACTTACCATTCTTTTGAATGCCATCTAAGAATTAATTCATTTGTTATTCACTTTAAAGACTTCAATTCATTTACTGTTTTCTTTTATTAGCTAATCTAGTTCTAACTTGGCCTTATTTATAGTCGACAGTTGCCGAAGTTTGGCTATTCACTTTTCAAAAACTTAGTTCGTTTGCTTGTCTTAATCAACTTGGATCATGGCCAGGATTTTAACTACTGTTCATGAAAGGGTTTTTGCTCAATTAGTTGTTATGTTAGATCATCCTTTCTCTTTTGTCTTATGTGCCTAGTTGTAGGCCTTGTTATTGAACTTGTGTTTGGTTAGCTAAGTTAACATTTGACAATGAATTTCATTTGATCATGTTCGTTCAATCCAATTTGAATATGAGGCTTGCACTTGGTCTTTGTCTCACTATTCTTTTAGTTCTTACTCTTCTAAAAGTTTGATGCACCATTAGACCTGACAAAAATTGACCCGACCCGAAAATCCGACCCAAACCCGCCCAAAAGTTTTGGGTTTGGACACGATTTTCTCAACCCGAACTCAAAATAAACCGGACCCGAAAAACCCGCAAATTTTTGGATCAAGCCCGACCCGAACCCAAAACCGCCCGCTCAACCCGAATATTATCTCCTTATTTTTATTTTTATTTTATTTTTTCCCTTTAATAATGATAGTTTTTCATTATAATAAATAATTTAGAGGGACGTTTCATAACTATCGCATCTCTTTGCAAATTAGATAATAGTACCCGTTCTTTCCGAAATTCATTCTCTTAAAATAACGTCATATACAGCTTATAAATGGAACAATTTTAGAAATGGGTATGAAATATCCAGTGTTAAAAAAATCAATTCAAAATAACACAAGTATTAAAAATGTGCAAGTCATAGCATTATATCCCTAGTGAATTGAATACTTCTCATTGCATTTTAAATAATATTACGACAATAATCTAAAATTTTGATATTATAATTAATAAATAACTGCAATATTTTGTGCGTCTACAATATTCTTTCATTTGGCTTCCTTTTAATTAGCCTCGAACTTGATGCTAGTGTTGAACAATAGATCAATTTGTGTTCATGTTAGGATTGACCTACTAATAAAGCATACATGATTAAATATGGTAGGTTAATTAACAAAATATCAAATCATTAAATGAGTTATTAACAGGTCGAACCGCTGCAACCCGTTATCATGCTTTAGATGGGTCGACTCATGAATGGCCCGACCTATTTTTAATATTTAATATACCAACCAACCCACTCAAGTGTGACTTAGTCTCTATTGGTACATGGCATTCATATATCATATTGAAAAGTTGAAATATTTTTTATATTCTTTTAAGAAATTATAATTAGAATGTTTGTTCATTAAATATAGACAATTTTAAGTAATAAATGTGCCGAGATTTTAATTTTTACAAAAAGAGAAATAACTCACTAAAAAAGCGCTCCAAATCCGTTGGGTTTATTCGAAATCCGTAAAAACAAAATACACCCGTCTATATTTTACCGGAACTCGAAATACACCCGACCCTTATTTTATCTGAACCAGAATACAGGCAACTCATATTTAACCCGTCTGCTCGAACTGACAGGTCTATGCACCACCATAAGACCTTTGACTTCCTTTTCTTTTCTTTTCTGGGTGTGATATTGCATAACCAATGTATAAAAGAATTATATTTTTTTGTTTTTCTTCCTATTCCTTTGGGTTTTTTTTTACTTTACTTTTTCAGGTTAATTTTCTGATGATATGATTTCATTATGTTAATTGCTTTATTTTATTTTATTTGTTGCAGGTGAGATCAACATGTTTTCAGGAGTGAGAATATTATGAGGATTTATTAATATGATACCTTAGAACTGTTATGTATATTGTTACCTATATATCAGATGCATGTTATAATTTCAATGTCTTGGTACATTGGTGTTTATATTTTGATTCTGGCTGGTAATTTGCATTCAAATTTATACGTTGCTTCAAGTTTTCATGGACATGGATGAATTAAACCAAAAATAAGATTATAGACAATATAGCACACATTTGGTAATAATATTACTTGCAAGGAGCACTATATCTTATTTTAAAAAATAAATTGTTATACAATGAAATTACACATTCTTTATAATGGTAACGCTAACTACGATGAGGTATGAAACTCGTTGCGATTGTGAATAGCTTTGACAGTGAGGTGTAGGACTAGTCATAAAGCATGTTATTTACAACTGGTTTCTTATTCTCATCATGACCGTGGTATAAATTGACCCGACCTAACAAAAATTGATCCGACCCCGTCTGAAAATTTTGGATTTTGAACGCGATTTTTTCGACCCGAACTTGAAATAAACCAAATCCGAAAAACCTCCAAATTAGCGGGTCAAACCCAAACCAAACCCGAACTCACCTGCTTGACCCGAACATTATAGCCTTAGTTTTTAATTTTTCTCTAATTTATCCTCTTAACAATAATGGTTGGTTATTTTTATTGAATAGTTTAAAAAGACATTATGTAACTATTGTATCTATTTACAAATTAAACAGTAATAACCTTAATTTTTCTTCTCCATTCTCTGAAAATAATATCGTGCACAACTTTTAAATGGAAAAAAGGTTAAAAATGGGTATAAAATTGCATAAAATAACTATTTAATCTCTAGGAAAAAGTTAATTTAAAGGATGACAAGCATTAAAGATGCGCAAGTCATACAATTATTAGTTAAACATATATGTCTATTATTTTTTAAATTAATTAATTTGCAATAATTTAAAATTTTGATGTTATAACTACAAGATAATATCTTTCTTTTATTCAATTTTATTTGATTTTCGTTCTAATTAATCTTGAACTATGATGCTAGTGGAAGGAAAACGGCTAGCCGTATTCGTATTAAGATCGGCTCATTAATAAAGTTTTACCTAATTGGACATTGGTAGGTTAGTTAATAAAAATATTAAATAATTCTATAGGTTATTAGCGGCCAAACTGTTACAACCCATTAAAACGTTCGAGACAGATTGCCCTATAAATGGTCAACCCGCTATTGACCTTCTTTTAATGTACATATCGATCTACCCAAAATCAAGCAGGGATTGATTCTTTGCCTGCCCATACAAGATGTTCATATATTATAATAAAAAGTTTAACTATTTTAATATTTTTTTGAGAAATTACAGTTATTATGCATTTTCATTGAATATTGACAATTTTGAGTAATGAATAAGCACAATTTTTGATTTTGAAAAAAGAAAAATAACTCACAGAAAAGGCGTTCTAAACCCGTTGGGTTGATTCGAAACCTATAAAACCTTACCAGAACTCGAATACAATCGATCCGTATTTAACCCGCCCGTCTGAACTGACAGGTCTAGGCATAACCCTATGAACTAGGGTCTTTCATGACGAGTCACAACCGTGCATGT